>MU863936.1:0-216957 GCA_033296885.1 Triangularia verruculosa | reverse complement strand
GGTCAGAGGGGGTGCCGTTTGGGTGAAGTTTTGTATGGGCGTGAGTCGCTTTTTGGCAACTCGCACCAAAAACGGGGTCCTGCAAGTCGTACTCTAGCTCATCAGCCCGTTCTGGCGTGCGAGCCTCTGCGCATCGGTCGGTGGGTATGTGGTAGAGGTCGAGTACGAACCCTACTACAGAGGATACAATTGGATTACAGAAGGCTAGCTCTATAAATAAAGAAGGCTACCACCTATATTCTCTGTTATACAGTACCCCAGCAGTGAGCTTTAGGTATCGTGTGTGTTAATTCCGCTGCACTAGAAGAGCACTGTAAGTGCCTACCGCTATAGGGCCCTTAGGCCTGTATGCGGCTCATACCTTTTAACAATAATAAACCTAAAAAAGTTTAAACTTTACTTTTTCTTTAAATTTAATTTTATAGTCCTATAGTCCCCTTTCTAATAGACCTTAAAAGTATTTTACTGTAAATACCGGATACCTCCGGTACTCTACCGGCACCTTTTTTTTATCGCCCTTCTTTATATTATTATTGAAATAGGTATGGCTCATATACAGGCCTAAGGGCCCTGTAGCTAATACACTAATAGCGTAGCGGAATTGTCACACACGATACCTGTAGCTCACTGCTGGGGTGCTAGGCTACAGCACCTGGTAGGTGCTGTAGAACAGAGAATTAGTGGGTGGCCTTTTATATTTATAGCGATAGCCTTCTAAAGTCTACTATAATACTCTGTAGTAGGGTTCGCACTCGACCTCTACCACAACCCCACCGACCGAGGTGCGGCGCCCCGCACGCCAGGGCGGGCAGATGAGCCAGAGTACGGCTTGACGGACCCCGATTTTGGTGCGAGTTGCTGAAATGGCGACTCACGCCCATACAAATCTTCACCTAAACCGCCCCCCTCTAAGCCAAAGTGCGGGTCAACGTAAGCCTAAGGCTTAGCCCTTTTAACCAGTGATTTATATAAGCTTTAAAGGCCTAATCATAAAATTATAGCCATTTTGGCTCACTGGTTGGCTCGATGCAAGCTTTTGAAGTAGCTTGAAGTGCTGAGTGGGGCCCGTGCACAGGTGCCGGGTAAGTGCTCGGTGACGGGTAAGCTCTTCGGGCAAAGACTTGGCCGAATCCTCCATTCCTTTGCACCTATAACCACGTAGTATTACAGCTGCCAGTCCACTGTAAGTTAGGCCTCACAGGGACCTATTTTAACAGTAAATAATAATTGGTGATAGGTAATAGTATGTATGTGTGTGTGTCGAATTTTAAATATTTGAAGATTATATATAATGTTGAAATATGTGCTATTGAGGCCTGTAAATATAGGCTCAAATAGCTATCGGCGCAGTACACTGAGAGCGAAGAAGACTTTGACTGCAGCATTCGACAGTTGCCGGGGCACTGAAGGAAGGTGGGTTACAGGGGCGGCGCCCTGTAATATATAGAAGAGAATCACTGTAACATAGGCTTGTGAGGCACTGATGAGTGTGGTGAACCAGTATATTGATTGAACCTTGCAGACTAAGAAATATCACAGTGAATAGGGTGTAAGGCAGAGGTCTTATAGGCCGTCGGTCTTCCACTCGCTCCCCGAGGGTGACTCCGTTCCCGGGCCCGAACGTCCGCTAAATACGCTAACCAAAACAAGGTTAGAGGCTACGTTACAGGCCACGTTGCGCTACCGTTTGACCGCTGCAGGGCACTGGCCTTAGCGTTCAGCTTTCCGGGACTTCGGATTGCTTTAGGGGGCCGAGTTCCGTTCCGGCAACCGTGGTGCCTAAGCACTGCTGATCCAAGCCATTGTATTGCCTCTGAGGCCCTGTATTTTACAGGGCTCAGATATACTGTAAAATCCACAAACAAAAGCTGTATTTTAACATATAATAAGGGCTGTAATATAGGGCTTAGAATAGTGGTTTAATTATAGTAATAATCTTTAATGGCCTCGAAGTTTATAATAAAGAAAAGAAGAAGAAGACCTAGAATAGTATAGTAATTTTAAACGTGTATTTATCTCCCGTTAAGTAGTCCATGCCCTCCTTACCTTAGGCTACTGCCAAGTCCTTTAATATACTACTGGGCTAGTAGGATCCCTTTGATACCCGCCGTACCTCTGATTGACTGCTTCACTTCCAACAGTTAGCTCACAGCGTGCAGGTCGATAGTTGTTAGGCCGAGATGTGGCCTGTTGGCTCTCTGCCGTGTGACAACCGATGACAAATCATACTGGTACCATAAGGCCAAGTCCACATTCATCAAACGCGAACTCCCAAACGCAACTGGAGCATTCGTCAAGGAGCACTTCAAGGTCGAGCCTATCGCCCTAAACCTCCTCGCAAGCGCAACAACCATCCCGGTCCCGAAACTGATCGCCTACGGCCAAAACTTTGAAGGCCTCCACTATATCGCCACCGAGTACATCTTCGGCTCCGTCCGCGGAGATATAGCCGCGACTGAGTGCCGTATACCGCGCCTCTACTGTCCCCTATAAGTCGACACATTTTGCAGGGCATACGCGGACACCGTTTACGCTAATGCTGATAAATTCGTCCGGGAAGTAGTATTGCCCCAGCTAGCGACGCTAAGGAGCAGTCCCGCCGAGATAAGTCCTCGAGCACGACAAAAGGGAGTCTTAGCCGGTACTAACTTCTAACGACGAGGAATATGTCTTTACTTATTATAACCTTATTCTGCACAACCTATTGATTTACATATAAACATTAAAGGTACTGGCCTTAATGGATATAGAGGAGTACGGGTATTTCCCCCGAGGATTATAGCAATGGCGGTATAACTGGCCTAGGCAGTTCGAACTATACGCAAACGCGAATTTAGTATAGGAGCATATCTGGCTTTTAAGCGGGTCGGATAATAGTATCGCGTAGATAGTAAGGAGGGTAAGTAAAACGTATATTAAATGGCGGTTTTAGGTACTTAGAGAGGAGAATTAGCAGGAGAATATAGTTAATCTAAAAAAGTAGCTTTAAAATCAATTAAGAAATAGCATTTACATTAATAGACTTTTATAACGCTCGGCTATAATATACCGTATATACCGTACCTCTTTATATCTCCACTATAAAGTCCTCCTAAACTACCGGGTCCCCAATACTATAAGTCTTAAAGCTCCCTTTATCCGTCTCCGCTACCCGTTACCATCTCAAACCATCATTCTAAGCCTCCAATCCCAGCTATACGCTATCGTCTAGGTTAGCTAGGTCGAGTAGATCAGCATTGCCGACCGGAAGAGCCAACTCGAAGCTCGAGACCATCGGCGACTCGAGCCCCGGCATATCGATGGTATCCGCCGACGTAGCCGGAGAATCCCACCCGTCGCCCGAGCCGGAACTGCTAAGACCACTGTTACTCACTAGGTCGGAATACCGTAAGTCGCGCGGGGTATTTTCGAGAAAGACGATCTCGCTGGTCTCCGACTATCCTACCGACGTTAACTCATCGTTATAGTAACTACGGCGCGCCTTCTTCTACACCGGCTCCTCCCTAAACAAAAAGTCTAAGACCGAAGTCCCTAGTATTAACGGCTCCGCGGGAGTTATCTCCTCCTCTCTCTTCCGCCTGGCAGGCTTCCGGGCTAGGGCCTTAGTGTCGTCCAAACGAGCTGCCGCCGCCTTACTCCTGGCAACAACCACGGGCACATTTATCTTACCGTAGTACATCCCGATGTAATCGTACCACTCTTCCGGGCTGGATACGGTCGGCGGCGCGTTTACCCCGTCGCGGTAGTATTGGGGGTAGGGAAACGGGTGCTCGAAAGTGCCGACGCTGTGCTTCTTCTGGAAATGCCTAGTCAGAGATCTCCGTAGCGTATACGACTTATCGCAGATGAGGCAGATCGAGTTCGAAGTCGAGGCCGAGGTCGAGGTACGCTTCTCCTCCGTAATCTCAGTCGCTTCCGCTACGGCCCGGTCCATCTCCGCGTAACAGAGCAACCACGCTATAGCCTTCTCGGTGAGGTCCTCGGCTCTATCGTCGAAGACTAGCTCGGGGGAGCTCTCAGACCGGTTACCGAAGCCGGCCTCCCCGGTCCGCAGCCGCATCAGCTCACCCACGTCCGCCGACGACGACCGGCGTGTCGAGGGCCGCGAGCGTTCCTGCAAACCGGCGGTCGACCGGCCCATAGCGCGGAGGTTATTAGCCTCGGCAAAGTACTACTCGCGTTCGTCTATAAGCGCTAGCTTATGGAAGGTGCGCCGGCGCTGGTCGAAGGACGCCTTAGCGCGGGCGATCTCGGGCTTTTGCCCGGCGGCTCTAGCCCGCTCGAACGCGGCTTTTCGGGCCGTAATATCGCGGCGTTGCTCGATGACGGCCTTCTGCTCCGCCGAGGCCTCGATCGGGGCGCGCGGGTCGCTTTGTATAGATAGGTCGCGGAGGACCTTAAATAGGGGTTCGTTGCCCGTCCCGCCTGCGTAGGGGCCGAAGCGCTTGCGGGTGAGGTCTTCGCGCACGCGCTCGGTCTGGTAGTTGTTCTCGAAGATGTCGCTCGTATAGCTGGCGACGAAGTTACGCACGGCCTACGTGAGCGAGCCGTCGTACTCGACCAGGGCGCCGAGGCGGAAGGCGTAGATCCGCGCTATAGTCTAGAAGCCGGCTACGAAGAGGACGTAGTAGAGGATACGCGAAAATATGGTGTAGGACATTAGGAAGATATCGTCGTCGAGGACCTCATCGCGTTATTCTAGGGGGACGTAGTCGACGTATTCGAAGTTAGGCCGGTAGAGGAGTTCGTCAACAGATCGATAGCCGACCTTAAAGGCGTTAAAGTAGACGCCGATTACGCCGACGAAGTAGGTAACGCAGAATAGCTGGTAAAAAAGGAGGGTAGTAGTAAACTGGAACTTCTCGCCCTTCTTATGCTCGAGTGCGTTGGCCCTAAGCTTGTTACGCCAGATAGTAAAGGTTACTACCAAGCGTCGGCGGTCCTAATCGTCGCGTATAACGGCTATAGTAACGTCGCGGTACTTCATGCCTATGATTATGCCTTACCGAAAGCCGTAGGCGAAGAGGAGGACGAGAACGTAAAAAACGACGCGTTGGATGGGCGCGATAAAGGGGATAAGATAGGCGTAGAGCCATAGGGTTTTGAGGATAAGGCCGATGTCGTTAACGGTAAACTCGACTTTCTAGTACTCTAGCGTCGCAATAAGTCCCATAATCTCGGCACCCTCGTAGTAAATCCAATGGCTAATTTGGGAGACGGGTCCTTTATCTATTAAGCCCGGGTAGTCCTTTTACCGTTTCAACGTTATCCAGTAGTTCTTCGGGTCCTATCGCTTAGGCAATAAAACCTCGGCGTCGGCGGCAACGATTAGGGACTTCCAAAAGGTATTGAGGGACCTAGACGACTTAATCGCCCTGTCCTTTACCTCTTCTTCCGGGCCGAGTACAACGCATATATAGGTCGAGTTCTCGACATAAAGCTAAAGGAAGGCCTTACAGTACTAAATAGCAGTTCCATCGCCCCGGCACAGGTCGACCCAGACGTAGTCGACGTCGACCTCGGGGTAGTACTCTTACATATAGCTAGACAAGAGGTCAGCTAAGGAAACACGGGGGTAAAAGAGAGGGTGTCGGACTCACTCGGCCCATATTGTAAGAGCTCGGTCACGCTAAGCACCTATCGATTTAGCGATCTTAGGTTTCCGGAGTAACTGGGCGTTACCGTCAGCACCAGTAACCGGCGCATAGCCTTAGAACACCTTTACCGTATATTCTTTAGAGACGGCGCCGGATCGCGAGAAGAATAAAGTCTTAGGCTTTACCACCGGTGCATCATCACTCTCGTGTAATTTCTTAACTGCCATAGTAGCCAAGGGGAGCGAGTGAGTGGGCGGGAGAGGGCGGGCGAGGAAGGTCGAATGGATAAATGAGCGACGACGTAACCAAGAGCTGGCGGCGCACAAGGGCATTTAATACATCATTGATGCCATGCCATAATACCTCGAGTCACTCCCTCCTGTCAGTGCCCTCCTCTCGGTGTCCAAGCATCGCCAGCAAGGCCGGGATGCCGTAGCAGTGCCCCCTCATTGCCTTTTCATGGGTGCCAACCTCATCATCAATGCCCCTACCGTGATGCTGGGTTCGTGCTTGATAAGCGACCTGGTGAGATGCGATGGCGATGGGGATGGTGATGGTGATGGTGTTGATGCGTGGCTGCAAGGATGCCCCAAAACGGCCCAGGCACGCTAACCGGATGTGGACTTGCAGGACGGTGCCAGCAGTGTCATACTTCGTCCCAACTCATTCGACAGCTGCGCTCTCACCGCCTTCATGCTCACCAACCTCACCGCCCAAATTTTGGGTCCCTTGCCTTCCATTTGTTGACACTAGCGGCGGGGTGGGCATCGTTGGGTAGTAATAAGTATTCATAGAAAGATTTGCAACAGAGACTTCAGCTTCTTGAAGGAGGGGTAAAGAATGATTGCCTGCGAGACATTGTCTCAAATTGATCTACCTAGCAAACTGCAATGCAGAAAAAAACCCAGATCTACCTCCGTATTCCGGTCGAGTTGGTCCTGGTGGGAACCAATCGTCAAAAAGAATATTTGACCGCCGCTTCCTCTTCCTCAAAATACCGAACCGACGTCTCTCAACCCTCCCGTACGTGAACCGTATTTCACTGTTTCCCATCTCAATGCCTGCTCGCCATCTGTGTGTGGTAGATATCCTTCATTACGGGCATTATCATCCTGAACCACCCCCCACGAGCTTGACCAAGCCACACATGGTTCAAGCCGCTCAAAGGTCGTCATCATCATCGGGGAGGGGCGCATGGGCGGCCTCGGTGAGCTCGGCCTCGTACTGGGCAAGGAGAGCCTGGTCGACAACAACCTCAGCGGGGGCAAGGGCAGGGGCGGCAACAAAGTCCTGGGGGGTTGTTAGCATTTTCTGATTTCAAGAGCCAACATCAGAAGAAAGTGACATACAAGGCCGGGGTTGCCAACGAGCTTGCGGGCAAGCCACAGGAAGGGCTTCTCGAAGTTATAGTTGGACTTGGCGGAGATGTCGTAGTACTGGAGGTTCTTTTTCCGGTGGAAGGTGATGGTCTTGGCCTTCACCTTGCGCTCCTTAACATCGACCTTGTTACCGCAGAGGACAATGGGGATGTTCTCGCAGACACGGGTAAGATCACCTGTTGGCAGCAGTCAGTATCAAGATTGGGTGCCACGCCTTTTGGCGCTGCAAAGAGGTAAACATACGGTGCCAGTTCGGAACGTTCTTGTAGGTGATGCGGGAAGTGACGTCAAACATGATGATACCGCACTGGCCGTTGATGTAGTAGCCATCACGGAGACCACCAAACTTCTCCTGGCCGGCGGTATCCCAGACGTCGAACTGAATCTGACCATAGTTCTGCAAGCAGGTTAGAATTGGGCCATGGTGAAGGTTTTGGTGGCGCAAGAACTAGCTTGCCCACGTGCGGAAAAAGAATTACTGTGGTGAAGGCGAGAGGGTGAACCTCGACACCGAGAGTAGCCATGTACTTCTTTTCGAATTCACCAGTCAAGTGGCGTTTGACAAAGGTGGTCTGATTCCAGAGTCGCGATGTTAGCATGCTGCCCAACCGGCGATATCCATCCACACTAGCAACCCCGCAGTCGGCGTCGATGCGATTGTGATGAGACGTGTATGTATCGGTCGACGACGAGGATTATGAATCGAACTAACCTTTCCGGTACCGCCATCGCCGACAAGGACCAGCTTGAAGGTCGGGATCTGTTGCGCTTCGGCCATGGTGTGTGATGTGTGGTGATGATAGAACGAAGAAAATCAACGAGTCTGGGCACGCCCACGTTAGTTTTTGCAAGCAAGTCGATGGAGGGGTATTTGTAGCCAAAGGTCGGAGGGGTGATGACAGGGCTGGTGACTGGCAGAGATGGCCGAGAAGGGAGTTTGCGATGGAATACGCACCTATTGGCCTGTGGGGGAGGTGGGAAAAGTTGACAGTGGTCGGGTTGCAAGAAGTGGCACCGGGGAAGGTAGTTGTTTTCAAAAGGCAGCTGCTGGAACCACAGCAGCCTTGACGAAAAACTCGTTGGGCGGCGGGGTGGTAGGGTCACGTGAGAGGCTGGTCAGTGCGGCGAATTTAGAGGAACTTGCCTTCACTGGACTTCAATGGAAACCCTTCACGCTCCATCCCACTTTTTATTGCCGCCAGGCAGGGGCAGGGGCAGCGACAGGAGATTGCTTGATAAGTTGGTACAGAATTGGGCAGCTTCATAGTCGACATGCTGCCTCCAAACAACTGGCTAAGTTCCTCTGCTATCAACAACGGTCCCATTGTGAGCCTCTAGGAGAAAAAGCCCCACTCTTTGCTACCGAATTAGGTATGCAGCAGGGGTCCTGTACGCAATGCCCTGTCCGCCACTTCCTACTGCAGTACACCTAACACTGACACAGCATCCCCTCTATCCGTACTTATCGCTGATTAATCTATGTTTGTTATGTTAAGCAGGTTATTAGTCAGTTTGATGCCTACCTACTTGTGTAGTTACTGCCAGGGTCCAGTGTCCCATGCCCTAGAAATGCGAGGCGGTGCCTGATCCCAAGATATGCAGTCCAAGCCTGAGGGGATCTCACTATCCCTCTTTTAGGCCGACACTAGGTGTGACTCAAGGCCCAAAACTCAGAATGAGCCCAAAGCGAATCTCGCTTCCCCTTTGACCACAACACCTACAATGGCAAGATAAGGCAGCCCAGCAAACCCCGACCGCCCCAGTCACGGCGTGGTGTCAATGTCAGCCTCAACTCTTGTGGGCGACCTCCCCCTCCGCTTGTCCGAGAGACTTTGACAAGAATGTTTTGCTTTTGAGGGTCAGCCATGCTTCTCCATAGTTAGCAATCCCTTCTCGATCTCACTTACCCCTTCATTTCCTTGGACACACTCGGCTACTTTCCGGAGGCTATCATGATTCTCTCGGTTGACATAGCCAAAATTGCGTATCAAGTCCCCAGGCTTAAGACCAGCCGTAGCAGCAGGACTATTCTCCACCACTGTGTTGACCTTGGCGAATACCGGGTCAAGTGTTTCGGGTATCGAGTCTTGTGGGAAGGAGACACTGACGCTGGTAGGGTCGTTCACTGCCGTATCGTCGTCATTATCTTCCAAGCTGGCAAAGTGCTCATGAAGGCGCTTTTCGATCAATGCCATCAAATCCTTCCAGTCGTTTCGAAGATGGATGATGCGCGCTCTTGTGGTTCGAACTGTGGGCTGGGTGTCAGCTCTGGTCTCCATGTCCTGATCCAAAGGCCCTCGTCACTCTGCATTCGTACTTTGCGCCACATCAATATCGGCTCGGGGAAAGCCATCGTGGGTGAGGAGACTCGTGTTCATGTCGACACCATGCTGCGTATCTCTGGTCAGCGAAGCGCATTGCCCATACAGGTTGTGCGACGACGCACCGAGTCCAGCACGCCACCGAGCGCTTTGAGTTCGGCCTCGACATTGTCCTTTTTGCGCTGAAGCTCTTGGATGGACAAATGTGTGGCATGGCCGTTGGTGGCGGGGGCAGTGGTTGGCCCTGATGGGACCGTCGGCGCATGGAGGTTACTCATGATGCTCGGCGATATCTAGAGGTTCTGTGTTTGTGGTTGGTTTCTGGAATGGAAGCTTTCCATCTCACAAATCAGCCTCCCACCAATGACGCGTTCGGCGGATCCATCTCACCGTTCTGCAGGTCTGGAATGCCCAAAAGTTTGGCGGGGTAGGTGGGTAGCAACCATCACTCCCGCCTTGTTCGCCGCAACCAGGGCGCCTTCTCAGCAAGCCCCACGCGCCCCCACCTGGATAGAAGCGCGTCCCGTTCCGGCGGTACAACAGGGGTCCCCGGCAGCAATCGTCTTTCCACTCACACCGCGGCCTGGAACATCCACCTCTTGGATGGACAGTACCTAGATGCAGGCAGTTGATCCATACGCCGTCCCGAGATTGAGATGCCGAATTGTGTATTCCAGATCATGTTCTCCTTTGCTTCCTACTATCGCCTCCCCTCATCCGCGAACAGATGTCTCAGTCCATCACTGGGCTTCCACAAACCACTCACTGCCTAATCGTCTTGAAAATTCCGAAGTCGGCAAAAGATATCGCTACCTAGGCTGAAGAAAGCCTTGTGCAACGGATCCTTTTGGCAGATATCGGCACTGATCGGCCAACGCTTCGATTTCTTCTCGAGCCGTCATTGATGCTGCCCAAACGCTTCCGGGTCCAATCGGACAGGAGACGTGGCTGGGAGGTGGCCGTCGTGGCAGTCCGGATGGCGCTCCAATCAGACCCGCGTTCTGCATGATTCTCGCTGCCAGCTCGCCGCCGCTGCTGTCTCTGATGATTTTCCTGCTGTTGCTTGATGCTTGATGCATCGAGCAAGTGCTCGTCACCGGCCACTGGTGCCCAGGCGTCTCGTCTTGCCCTGACTTGACGAAGGCGGCCGTGGCTGCCCTCTCTGTTGACTTCAGTTTTCTGGCGGGCTGAACACATTGGTAGACTCAAACATCAAAACACCCGAGGTCCCCCCCCAATCCGGGAACTGAAGTCCAGAGTTTCCGTTTGGGGAGATTAGACCACCACATGTTCCTTCCACCTGGCCAAAATACATGAACCTCAGTACGTGCCCGGCGCCTCCAATGTCGGTGGCCGATCAATCTCTGCGCCTTCTTGCTTCTTCGTTTTGCTCGGCCAAAACATCGCTGTCTCTGCAACACCAGTAACAGATCATTTTACACTGCTGGGGCCTTTTTTCTTTCTTCTTCTCTCTCTCTGTTGCATCATGTTTTGATTTGACAGATAGACGCCACCCCTGCCGGTTCGCTGCGCTGGACTCGTCCCCTCCAACCGGCCCATTGGAAGACATTTTTGAATCTTTGTTTCTTGGACTTCGACCTTGCATAATGTCACTCACGGATACCCATACTGTATCGCTCTCTTCGGTCCTCTCGTCTGGCACGCTTCAAGCTCTTACACAACCTGACAGGGACAAGTCGACTGGTTACACGGAGGAGAAGGCACGCGTTGAGAGAACCGGGGATTGGTGTGCTTTGGATAAGATTCATGCCATGGATGCCATTGGCGCCATGAATACCGTGATTCAAGAGCAGGATTTAGAGAAGACAGTATACATCCACCAGGATACCACCGAACCTGAGCTTTTCCGAGACCAACCTCCAGCGTCTAAACCGACCAAGCCGTTTCAGAAATGGATAAAGACATTACATAAACGGGCCTTGCGTCGCCAGGAACTGTTTGATGGCGGGAACAGCACACCATGCTGTGTCGACATGGAGGAAAGGGGTTCGATGACGTGGGATTCAGGGCACTATCGACACTCGTCAGACTCGTCATTCAACTTTGTGTCAGCGGTCAAAAGCGCCAGTATATCTCTTACCAACGTTAGTGTGTTGACACGCTCACGGAAGAACACGATTCGGTCTTCACGTGGCCACTCAAGGACGGACCGCAGCAGCAGAGCTTCCGTCTCGGGAGCCCGGCTCTCTGAGGACAGTTTCTGTCAGGAACGGCAGGTGGTGATGGATCCTGCCGTCATTGAACGATCCTTACAACGACGTCGGATACTGGAGGAGCTGATCAGCACTGAGGAAAGCTATATTGGGGATGTGAGGTTCCTCATGAATGTAGGCTTCTTCTAGGATTCCTTGCTGCTCGTTGCCATATCTAATATTCTTACAGGTCTATGTCACGATTTTGGCTTCCCTACCAACGCTCCCAGTCGCCATACGTTCCTCTATCAATCAAAACTTGACCGACATTGTCGAGCTGCATGAGGAAATGCTAGGAGAGCTGCATCGGGCCGTCCCTCATTCCGAATACTCTCAGCTTGACGTTCCGCTCCAGGTTCCCCCAGTTAACCAGGCGGCCCGTGGCCATCAGCGCTGGCGGAGTCTTGACGCTGTTCCGGAGGATAAAGACGGGGTAGCCTGGCTACGAGACGTTCCTGGGTTACTCGCAGAGCCCCAAACTGTAGCTGAGGTCGCAAAGATCTTCAAAAACAAGGTAAGTGACAGGCTCCTTTTCCTGTGTCTGTCACGTGGAGCGTGTAGCCTGACCAAAGACAAATAATAGATGAATCGATTCTTTATCTATGAAGAGTATGGGGCGAAGTACGAGCTCATGATCAAGGACGTCGCGTCAGCGCATCGGACAATGCCAGGATGGCAGTCGTATCAAAAAGGCCTGGAAGTTTTGGCAGCATCTGTAGGCTCGATTGGTGTCCAAGGCGACCATTCCACAAAGAAGAGCCTAACGATCGGCGACCTTCTCGTCAAAGTAAGGCTTTCTGGTGCTACAGACTACGTTTCAGGGCATCAAAGCTAACGTGGGCAGCCGATTCAACGGGTATGCAAATACCCCTTGCTCTTCTCCGAGTTGCTGAAGCATACGCCTGTGGTGGACTGTCCCTATTCGCACATGGAGATCGAAAACACGCTTGCCAGGCTACGTGAGGCAACTGCCGAGATCAACCGGGCTACAGACGACCCACGAGTGCGGACAGTCTTGGAGAGAACATGGATTCTCCAGGACAGGCTTGCGTTTCCTAACCAGGTTGGCACCTCATCGCTCAGTTGTCTGATACATGCTTACAGAATGCAGCAACTTGATGCGACTACCAAAAACCGTATTCGGTCTTTCGGCCACATTCAGCTTTGTGGTGCGCTTCATGTCTGCTGGCAGTCCAAAGAAGGGGTCAGCGGGCAGTACATGGTGGCGCTCCTATACAAGGAGTGGTTTTGCCTCGCGACGGCTAGTAAGATCGACCAGGTATACACGATTCAGGCGTGCATCGCATTGTCAAACATCAAGGTGGAGGAGGTAGATAACGGTCGAGGTAGGCACGCCAATAACAAGTGATCCTCGTGGCTGCGGTTGGGGGATGCTAACGGCAGTGCACAGGACTCCAGTGTCACACGGCACCGTATTCTTGGAAGATTGTATTCTTATGTGACAATCAGCTATACGAACTAATTCTCACCGCCTGCACACCGAAGGAAGAGCTGGAATGGCGCACACGACTTAACAGTCAATCTCTGGGTATCCCGGACCAAGACCTGATGCAACCGGCCATCTTTAGCTCACTGTCACTGGATATCAAAACTCTGGGGACTGTTTTTAGAAAGCCAGGTAGGTTGTCTCTGGGCTACAGCCTTGCTTCCCGTGCCAGGTACTAACATCACGACAGGAACCATTGCCAGGAGAATTTCGATACACCGGGCGACTACTGTTGGACCACGTTCTCCATTATGTCAGGTTATCCTCAAAAACACGAGCGTCATCAAAGATGCGCCAACGTCAAGCTACAGTTCACAAATCAACCGATCACAGTCTTTGTTGGCCACAAACCACCGCATTCCGGTGTTGGCGCCCTCTCGTGGCGAAAGGGCCCGGCTTGAGGCCCTCATGTCGGATGTCTGGACCCGGGACATACTGCCCTTTCCCGGGATAACGGCCCGATCCAGAAGCGAACATCTTGTTAGGTCGTCGGCATCGTCGGTGATGCGGAAGCTAAGCGTCGTGAGTATTGCGAGTAGCTTTACGAAGCGCTCGGCAAGTCTGGCAAGCTTGCAAAAGAGTGTGACCACCGAAGAGGAGGTAACAGCACGGAATGACAGAGAGGGCGGTGTTGTTCAGACCACGACGGTGGGAGCAACAGTAACAGCATCAGTACGTGAGAAGTCAGAAGATGCCTGTATGTCTCTACTCTCGGTCATTCCTGATGAAGCAGAGAGAAGTAGCTCCTTGTTGCTGGCAACAGGGTACGAACAGCAGTGGGAAGCAACAACGACGGAGGCTTTCGCTGCGACGACGGTGAAAGAAGCATTCGGGAATGGCTCGGCCGAGACGGCAATACGCACTTCCGTCGTATACAATGCAGGAGGAAGCGAGATACGACCCTGTACGCCAATAGTGGGAGTGTTGCAGTCATCTACCAACAGTTCTCGGCGGCCGAGCTTGCAAAAGTCCCATCGCAGCGAGGCGTCGTTATCCCGGGAGAACCTAGAGAAGGAGAACAGGTTCGCATCGCCCCCAGGCTCGGTAGGGAAGACATCGTCTCGGTCCCAAAAACTAGCGAGTCGGTGGGCGAAAGTTGGGGTCCTCCATCGCGAGGCTGTGGTGGGTATTCGAAGCTTTATTTTTCGGTGAGGGACAGAGTAAAAGGAGGAAGTAATCGTTTTGAGACAAGCAAGCATGAGGTTTTTGTCTTTTTGGTCGAGCAGGTTTTGAAAAGCATATGATACCCCTCTCTTTGATCGGTTGGTTCATCACTACGGCGTCTCTCTTACGGAATAACACACGGCGCTGTCATGTTTACTTGATGGAGTTTGTAATTAAAAATATAGGCAAGGCGGGCCACGACAGGAGTGACACGCAATGTGTAGCTGCTTAGGTAAAAGGCCGGAGTCATCAAGTGCTGCCAAGTGCGATGGGGACACACGTGAGCTTTATCGAGCCAGCTGTCAACTATATGATACGATACGCTAGAGTGCTTTCGTGGCTCATCGGAATGTTCCAGCGATCCAAAGAACGGGACCAACTTGGTGCGCCTTGAGATCAGGGGCAGTGACGTAGATGGGTTAGGCAAAGTCGGGAGGCTGCGTGAATGCGGGAGATCCGTTTGTTTGTGTGTAAGAGGAGATCTTGGTTTGATACACGAGGCTAAATCTTCCAGTGCGACCCAGCTGACGGAAGCTCCATATCTCTGGAAACTCTTGGATCCGTAATCGGGCCCCCTCACGAAGCTTCCAGGGCGGTGGATCATCAATTGGAAGGAATCGGCTTTCCTCGCTCCTTGACAACTCGCAGGATGACGCAAATTCATGCAGCCAGGCACTGCCAAGAATGCCGTAATTCTTGTGGGGGGGCTGAGCTGACCCCACTATTCATTCAGTGCCGCCGGCTATTGCGGGCCGCTCCTTCCCAATTAGGAACCAAGCTCTATCGTCACCTATGACGTAATTGCCAAGCAGCCCTTTGCTCGTCTTATATGAGGAGGAGCGAACAAAGCAACTCTTCCACACACAATTTCCCAATCACCATCAAATCTGAACTCTGAGAATCTCTTCTGAAGGTATTAAAAGGTTGGTAAATAGTCTCGGACTTCCTCCTTTTCTCTTCCTCGTCAACCGATCAACTGACTTTGATACCTTCACCAACAGCAACTTGCTTCCAACGACTACTGAATAACAACCACTTTCGCGAACAACCACACGTGAAAGAACAAACGACCAGTTTGCGATAGTCGCATCCTTCTCTACCAACAACACTTACCTGTTTTTCCAAGAAACACCAAACAAGAAACCGACAAAATGGCTCGTGGAGAGGCTACCCGTGCAAAGGTTTTCTTCAAGGGCGAGCACGATGACTTCGTCGTCATTGTCGACAGCGCTGAGGACTACCAAAAGTGGATTTCCGACAGATCTATTCCCCTCGCCCAGGTCGTTTCTGCCTTCAAGATCTTTGCTACTCATGGGTGAGTTTTCTCCTGCAACTTACCCCGCCCTATGTTGGCTTGTGCCACCCCAATGACGCAATAAATACTCCCCGCACCCATGATGGAAGTGCTTTAAATCATTGCTAACACTGCAACACAGCCATGGCCCGAGCGGCAGACTCGAGGGTGCCTCAGATGCCCTTCTTGAGAACGAGTTCGGCACTTCCAACGAGGATGAGGCTGTGATCAAGATTTTGGAGAAGGGTACACTGCAGGAGTTTGAGGTATGTGAATCCAAGAAAAATATTCCTCTTTCTGTGGCCTTCTGTGGTGGAAATGAGGAGCAAAGCTCCAGCATGTCAAAGCAAGCCACTGCCGTCATCCGCCTGGGCGGCCGCCGCGGCCAGCCTCGCAAAAGAGGTCGCTTGTATAAGCTTTCTGCTTCGCCGCCTTGTCTTCAGATGCATGAAGTTGGGCTGGCGGCCAGGCGGCTCGCGAAACTGCATTTCCAGTGTGGGTTGCGGAGCCCCACGCTGAGCCGCCGGGTGTGAAGCGGCCGGCGGTCTGGCCATTTGGAAAGGCCGGCACCCATCTTATATCTCACTTGACTGCTGGAGGCTTGGCTCATAAACTGGAAACATTCTTCATTCACATCACTGTGTGGAATACGTACTAACATGTGTTTCAATTCAGTTTCCAGAGCGCCATGGCGTCACAAACCAAGCCAACACTTCTGTCGGCACCGGCAGATAAACGGCCAACATCGCACTACTCACATCACAGTGAGATTGGCCAAGGTCGCTTTTCTACCCATTAATAATTTCGATCGGTCTCAGTTACACCGATGTTATTCCCAAGCCCATTTCACGGGATTGAAATCGTTGCATTGGAGCGAAGCGAGAGGTAATCGCTGGTTTGGGAACATTTTACGAAGGGCATGCGGTTCTTAATACTAGGGGGATGGGTAGCCTTTTAGATACCTCGCCGAACAATGACATGATCTGAAATGAGGGTTTGACGATTTGAATGATGAACGTTTGTTTGTGAATGATGTGTTACAGAATATGCTGGGCGCTTGTGAGCCACGTGATGAGGAGTTGTGTCGGTGAAATGTGAGACGGGAGACAGGCTGGGCGCTTCCGCGGGTGAAAACGTCCAGAAATTTCGAGGAAGCCAGTAAGAGTGCGGGAAAGTGTCTCAGGTTTGGGGGTCACAAAGTTGATTTGTTGAGCCGCCGGGCTTTATGTAGGACATGACCGGGACTTTTCCCTTCCCGACGACTCTTGTGGTTCTATTAATGGATTTTGAGCTGGTCGGTGAGTTGAAGTTTTGGGCAAAAATTGCTGACAGTCTGATGAACTTCGATTGTGCAAAATTAAAGGGTGTATGTAGTGCTGTAGTATTTCGTCGAGCTGGCCGGGTATGCTAAGGCCGATAGATATAATCGAAGGGATTTGCGCGCGCGCGCCGTTGTGGATGAGCTGGCTATTCGAAGGAGATGCGTTAACAATCTGGGCAACGTTCGTTTACTGTGTTCTTTTTTTTTTTTTTTCATCGTTTCGCTGAGGATGGGAGGGGGAAAAATGAGAAAGGGTAGGTAGGGTAGGTAAGGTAGGTTAAATCATGGTCAAGATTCTACAGTGTTTGCCGTGTAAAAATATGGGAAGACATAGTTGGAGGATGGATGTGAGCTGATTTTGCTGCGAATCTGAGATTCGATTTGCATGTTTGTTTGTTTTTGCGTGTAACGTTTGTTTGAGATTGTACAGAGACACGAGTAAAATTCCAATATACACTACACCTCTGGTATCCTCTCCTTCCCCTTCTCCTCTCCATCGCTCTCTCATGCAGAAAAGAGAAAAATGCAATACTAGGTACCCCCGCCATCCATCATCATCATCTGTAAATCAAGCAGAAAAGAGAAATCATAATGATATAAAAATGAGAAAAAATACTAGTATATTCGTAAAAAGAAATAGAAAGCTCCCCCCCCCCTTGTTCCAGATTCTCTTTCTGGCTGCTGCTGCTGCTACTGCTTTGTCACAAACACCTTCACCCCTCCTCCAAGTTACTTCGGTGTGAGAAACAGGCAGAAGTTGGTATCATTTGTCGTGTGTTATGTACTTGTTTTCCCCCCCACTTCTTTGTCTTCTCATTTCCACTCTTATCCATGTTCTTGCTTCCCCCTTTGCGTCCCCATCGGAAGCAGTGATTGTTATCGGCTCGGCGAGGAAAGAGTACAGGTTGAAAGTGAGTAAATTGTGAAGTGGGAAAGAAGGGTAGAGTTGATATTCACACCGCCGGCGCTAGCTCGATAGAAACGTCGTCGTTTGGGTTTTAACCGGTAAAAAAAAAATGAACAAACAAGAAGGCTTTTCTGGTAAAAATGCCCCATCGATGGGATGTTTGGCAAAGCGGTTTTTCTATGTATTTTGATGGATTGGTTGCTGTTTGGGTATCCCTGAAAAAACGCTGTTGCTTTTAAGCCCTGCTTCCTTTTCCGCCTCGTTGTGGTAGTGTCCATGGCTTTGCGCAGATGATCTGTTATTGTGTGTTAGTTTTATGACCGAGAGAGCGGGAAGAAAAACAGGAAAACGCACCTCTCCTTCACTGTAAGCCCAGAAATACACTGCCAGTCCGATCACCTGGTAGATGGCGGCATTGGTACCTTGATAGAGCAGGGCGGCGGCGAGTGCTGACATGGGAATGAATGCGAGACGGGCTTCGAGACTGCGGTGGATGCTGGTGCCGGCGATGAAGTTGAGTGGCCACTCCCACGCGAGGAGGAAGAGGCCGCAGAGGAGGTTGATGGTCTGGAGGACTGGTATCGGCTTGACGGCGCCATCGAGCGTCTTGGTGAGGAAGTCCCACAAAATCTTGGGCCAGAAGTACCCTTCAATCGCAGCGGCAATCTGGTCTGTAGTTTTCTCATGTTAGTAAGCTGGTCTCCGAAAAGCTCGTCCCCCTTTTATGAGATGTAACTCACAAGTTGCCGAGGCCAGGATGATGAGCCTCGCCCAGTGGTTCTTGATAAGCTTTCCCATGTTGACTGATGAAAAATGTCCGATGCGTCTCCAATTAAGTTTCCTTGCTTTGATGATCCCAAAAGAATAACGACCAAAAAGTTCCCCAAATGCTCTTGCCGTGCTATTCCAAAATCACACACGCTTTGAATGCTTGATGAATGCTGTGTCGCTTTCCAAAAGTCCACAAATTACGTTGTTTTGTCCTTCTCGCCGATGAATTACCACAACACGAGAGAGTTGAGAAAGAGCGGCCCGGCGCGAGAAAGGATAGTCCCCAAAAGATACAAATATACAGCGCTGCAAAAAATGTCGTCGAAAAAGAATGGCGAGGTTCCGGACCTGCGGGTTGGGCTGAAGGCCTGAAGGGTAGAATCGAAAATGTGCCGAAGAAAAGAATGATCGATATGAAAGAAGGCTATCGACCAGCGGATGCAGAAGGAAAGAAGGGAAAAGGCAGGAAAAGGCGAGGGAATCCCAAGAAACCCACGGCCAGCGGGGCTCCCAAGGACTAATATTGGGTCCCACTGCGCTCCGTCTGCCGAGGCCGGTGCTGGGTGGTCCTTCTCGGCAGGGTCAGGTCCAGGGAGACGGTGGTGGAGATGGCGCCGAGTGTATCAGATGAGGAAACGTTGAAGGGGGGGAGGGATATGGGTGTGTCTCGTGTGTCGAAACCTGAGGATGCTAGTTTTGATCTGATCTATGATGACATCCGAGCGGTTGTTTCTCCTTCTCTTGTCTCTTCGGGATCGAGGACTAGGCGGCCATGGGGGTCAGAGGCCGGGCGTTCGCCGCATTGAGTCGCACTGGAGATCAGACAAGAGTTGATGTTTATTCAAGGGGGAGGTTTGAGGCGAAAGGGGGTGTTTGGGTTTGTATGTAATGTAGGACCGAGTAGAGATGGCTGCTTGATCGACGCCCATCCGGGACCATGCGAGTTTAAGAAGTGACAGGGCAGCCCAGGCCAGACCAGAGAGGTACCCTGCAGGGTAGCACCCAGAGAAAAAAGTGACCAAAACGGGCTATGGGGCCATGCGCATGCCTGCAAGTCACAGTGGGGCGCCCTAGCAAGGGGAGAGTGACATGAAAAGAGACTTTTTGTTTTCCCAAAGTACAAAGAATTGTAGGTTTGTCGATGCAGAGAAATGGGAAAAGAGAAAAACAGGATCTTCTAGATGTCTCATTGACAGTCCCAGCCACGGCCCCGACCCGTCTCCCGCGTCTCTACACAAGCGATTATCAGCCAGTCCTCGCTTGACGGGACGCTCGTGGCTGTTTTCGCCGCTTCAAGGCGGAGTGCGGGTGGTGAGCAGGAAGGTGGGCGGCAGACGGTACAAGAACATGAATCCCCGCCCCGTCAATTGCTGGGGAATCGGCCGCCACATCTGGTCATTCAAAGCCATCTCGCCTTACCTCGTGCCATTGCTTATACACCGCCGCGTATTCGTACGGCGTTCATGAACCTCGTGGCCTTTTGTCCGCCGTGATCTCCAGGTAACAATTGGCCGGTGATAGTGACTCTCGAATGGAAGCTTGCGTGAGAAAAGAGGGAAAACTGGTTGCTGTCTTGTTCCGTCTGGCGTGATTGGACATGCCGAGGGCGGTTACAAGCTGGGGTCAGCCAATCAGATGGTAACCCGCCCTGTCGTGTATCAGAGGCAGGGTCCCCTGAAGTCTGAGCATGCGGTCCCGGCTCGCCAGGGAACATGTATCGATCCTGTAACTCGTCAGCGCTTCACCAGCGTCAAGTGACTTTGCCCTCTCTTCTCCATCATGAGTGAAAAATACAATAAAGCCGTGGCCAATCCACTGACAGAGCGATATGTCGCCCAGAATTCTGCATTTTTAAAAATACCACCAAGATTTCGATAGCATGCTTCCTTCTGCAGGCCATTACGCAGATGCTAGTTCTTGGCTCTGAATGTCCTTTCGCTCACCTGGAAACAATCCTCCGATGTCAAGCTCACACCCCTTTTTGAGCCGCCTGCAAAGAAGAAATGCCATGTTTTAAGGAATGGGCGTTTTCTCAAGAGTTTGGACCGTCGCATCTCCTGTCGCAACCCCATCATCTCAGGTGCTGAGACCGGGTCCCGCCCCTCTGGTGACCTGCTGAAGCACAAGCCGTTTGAGAACTTCCATCAGACGAGCTTGGACCATGGAGTTTTCTGACAGGGGTAAAGGGATGAAGCAGGGGGCACGCGCAGGTGCCCGTTGGTGGCTCGTGCACAATGCGATTGCCACCTGCTTGCATTCGGACACGGGCCCCGCCCCCAGAACCGAACTGTCTCGATCGAAGGGCAGGAGCAGCATTCAATCTACATACCACAGTATATCAGATAGCGTCAATCCGGCTGCCGTCGGGCGGCGTAGAGCGGTTTTGACGTATTCAGCTGTCTGTATGTCGGCTACACAGAGTGAACTATATCCATCCCGCCTGTCCATTCCGCTGCCGTTGCATACATGTGTCGATGAAGTTGTATTCTATGGCGGAGATGACGGCGAAGCTTGAACCAAGCATTGGGCTGGCTTCTTCTCATTGACTTTCCTAGAATAGGATGACATTGAATCGGGCGATAATGACTGATTCGTAGTTCTACTTGGCATCGGTCATCTTGTGAATCGAAGACTGCCTATGGTGATGAGTGAGGCATCAAAACATTGGCATATCTCCGTCCTGGACAACAGTCAGCCACTCCCATTCTTACCCTACCCGCCATATATTCCACCATCAAACTTGGCCATCACTGGCGTCCTTTTATTTCTCCGTAGTAACTGCAACGCTTCCACGCAGGACGTCATCTCGCAAACCAGCAGTGGGCTCAGCCAGGCAACCGGGAAAACCTTCATTCTTCGGTGGTATTTCAAATATATCCTCCACTCGGCCCGGCCATCTTCCGTCCTGCCAGCCCTCCTCCTTCGTGCATATGCGCATCGAGATAGGCTTTTTAGCGTTGGTTTTTTTTCTTTGGCTTGTTGGGTGCTCAATTGCTGGGTTGTCGAAAGTGGTCCGGCAAGAAAGCTGGCGGCTGGTCCCTCGCGACAATTGGACCTTGTCTTTCCTGACCCACATGAACGCGACAGGCCCAATCCAACCAATAAAATTCCGCAACGACCGTTGAAAAGGAAGTTCTTCCATTGATCGTCTTGCATAAAACCAGCGCAACATTGAACTGCGTGCTTTTACCGGCAGCAATCACATCCGGTCGGTTGGCTTTTTTCTCTTACTCTATTTTTATCTTTTTTTTCGATAGCACCGGAGAGTTTTTGACTCGAGGGTTGCTGGGCAGCTATATACTCTCCACTCTTCCACATTGAGTCCTGGCTCTCACTCATCACTCACATGCCAAACCGTCCCATTGAGGCGACGGGTGGTTCGACTTCGGGTTCGTATGTGAAAGTGAAAAGTCGACTGTCGTGCCATGAGGTGTGATGATGTCGCGCAGGCAGTCGAAGGCCCATCATATCGAGATAGTATCCCGGAGGCCTCGTTGCGTTCAACCACCTACGTCCCATTCGCCTCTCAACTGCTCAAGCCATTCCCTCCGTATCGTCACCCCCTTTTCGTCAAAAGATGAAGCAGCTATATACCTCGCCTCGTCAGGAATAGGCCACGCCCGAAAGAAGTCATGATCCGGGCTGCAGGCATAGAAGAACATGGAGCTTCGCCGTTCGGTGCTCTTAAGTAGAGCCAGACACTCGCCACACCAGTTGGTGTCGAAACACACCTCGCATACGTAAAGCTCATGTACTTCGACCGAGTGTTTGTCGCAATTATGACACATAAATCGTGTCCAGTACTGCTTGTAGCCGAGGTGCAACTCATCGGGCTTGGCTGGAAGTTGCGAGACTGTTTGCGGGTGGAGAGTGGTTGACGGCACTGCTGTTGAGGTTGTGACCATGACTGAGCCATGAGGCTCATCAACAGTGTTTTCTGGGCTCTTCCCAATCTCATCATCATCTGGATCGTCACCCGCCCTTTCATTTTCGGTACCACCGAGGTTTTGATTCCCTCCGCCAGGTATCTCAGGCTTGAGCATCCATTCATAGGATTCGAAAAGAATAGCCAGTAGACCCGATGCATTGTATCTGTCGCCGACATGGAGTAATGTCTTTGCTAATGAAATCAAAGTGTGGCTTAGAAGTTTGAGAGGAGGGGCGTCTTCGATAACTTTCAGCCTCTTCAAGACACTGGGGCGAAAGCACTTCCTCCACGCGATTTCATCAGCTTCCTTATAGTCTCTTAACCACCGTCCCCATAACATGGCGGGATAGAGGGTCATAACGTAGATGCCCAGGTCCTCGTCGTTTGCACGGAAATCGGCGAAAGCCTTGACTGCCAGCCCCTTGAGCTTGTCTGCACTGGTAGGCCGTACCTCATGGGCATTTGTCCATGATGCAATCGCCATGCCAAAATAACATTGTGAAAGCTCGTTGCAAGCCAGTCTGAGTTTTTGGTCAAATCGCTCCCGTAGGCTTCGGTTATACTTCGGAACTTGTGCAAGTAAACTCTCCCAGAGCGTGACAGAAACGTCTTGTTGCCCATAAATATGAAACTTGAGCTGGGCTATTTCGTAAGGGATTTTGGCATAGTTATGTCCAACGGAGGGTTTAGTCGACTTGACGACGGCTAGTGTCCTGTCAAGTGCATCCAGAATGAACTGAGGCCGCCCACCACGCGCGCATGCTCTTCCCAATTCGAAATACAAAACATTCTGTATGTACCAATCTGGCTCGAAAGCCAACATGTCGACAAGAGCGCTGACCTCGTAACGTCGAGTGGACTTTGTTGCATTCAAGCTCTGAAGAATATCGACCCCAGCTGCATATTCGCTTCTGATGTTGAGAATTCTCAGCAAGATGCCAGTACTCTGAGCTGTTGGGTCCCCCAGCTTGAAGCTCTGCCAAGAGGCAGCATACGCTTTGTCGTCGTCGCCCGCAAAACTAGCCCAGTTGACCATAGCATTCCAGAGATGGCGCAACCTCGTGTGGGAGCGATCAGGGAACACTTCGATGGCTTTGTCTAACCACACAATGGCTTGTTCATATCGGCCCCGGCGCCCAGCCCACCGTGCGAGGCCGTCAAGCGCGGGCCAAGAAGAGGGACAGAGATCAATAGACTTTTTGTAGTATGTAACTGCGGCCTCTGTGTGGCACTGTTGTTCAAAAGTCCATCCTAGGCTGGCGTACCATTGCGAGTTCATTTCTAGGTCAGCCCGTTCGGCTATCTGTACAAGGCGCTGGTGTTCTAGATCGAAGGGTGCCCTATCAAGCGGGAACATAATTGCTTCTGGGTCAAAAGCAGCTGTTCCATGTTCAAACTAGGGTAATCATGAGCCGGGTCTCTCCTCACGTAAGTATATAACAAGGTAGCGGGAGATGCTACTCACCCAAGCGAGCCATCCATGGGCTACCCATGCATAGAAAATCGATCTCTTACTATAATATTTTGGATCAAATCCGGGATTGTCAAGCCACAGTTTAGAAGCCACCTTGATGCTCATCCGCAGGAGATCTGTCAGCCAAACAGCTGCTCTGCCTACCCAAGCCATAATATCGACATCAAGTGTAGGAATATCTCTTCTACATGCTTTGGCTTGGCATAACCATTCTTGCACGATCTTGAGATATCTGTCAGTCCCAACCCACATCTCCTAGAATGGCCTATGATGATCGCTGAAACACTGTGAAAACTCGTCAACGTATTCCAAAGGGCGCAAGAGTCCCAGTGATCCTTTCTCGGTGCCAAATATCCAGCAGAGGCCTTCGATTATCTTTGCTGCATCACTATCGGTGATGTCATCCCTATTTATGTGCTCTAGATGATAGCCCAGATGACACAAGGGATAACCACACAGGAACATGTAATCGTCGGTCATGGCCGGTACCAGTCGAAGTATGTCCAGACATGTGATGGCAATGCTGGTGTGAGAGGTCTTGACTGACGGGATGATCTCTAATCGCGGTCGTTCTCGTGAGTTTCGAGAGCCTTGTTCTAGAAGATAATCCCTGATACGACTGTGATAGAAAGAAACTTCGGTTCTGAGTTGTTCGTGGCTGAGGTGCGACAACACGCCTTGGAGAATGTCGGATTCGCGTTTCATCTCTGCATTGCTGCTGTTGTCGCTCTCTGAGCCCAAGCCTTGGCCTGAACTGGATCTAGCAACACTCAGAAAACTCTCATCATCACTCTCCAAGTCATCATCGAGGCCAGCGTCATCAGTGCCAGTGACCTCGTTAGCAGCCCCATAGCAACAGTTATTCTCGAAATCCTTAGGATTTTGAGCTTCATGTGGAATAAATCCACAACACGGCTGATTATCCGCAGATTGATATGTGTCATTTCCCAGCTCCATCTTGATATCGGGGTCGAAATTGTAAGGGAACTTCATATCGAAAATTGAAGATAGCCTGCCACGCATATTTCTCCAGAGAAGATAATGTGACCTTAGACCAGGCAGGCTTGTGATAAGCTCGAGTTCGCCGAACTGCAAAGGCCTCCGTGAATACGTCATGAATGTCAATATTTTCTCCAGGACACCGTGATCGATCGCGTCCTCCTTGACAACACGCTCAAAGGTAGAAGCGATCATATCGTCCAGTTTGGGAGGCGGGTTTGCCAGGGTTGCCCCGATATGCGGCAAATCCTTTTTAACAAGGCTATCCAACAAAAGCTGAGCCCAGAGAAACACGCCATCTGCCCCTTGTGATATTATTCTGAGAATTTTGTTCCCTTCCGTGGCGGCTCTTCTCGGCCCGTCTGGTCTTGCTTTACGCATTTCGCGTAGCACCTCGAGCTCCCCAAGTCGTTTGGAGATGTAAGCGTTGATATCATGTTGATTCTTCAGACGCGATATTTCAATAACGCAGGACTCCTTTGACCACCTCATGTCCATGTCGCTCTTTAAAGAGCCACGACCGATGATGCCAAACCTCATCACCTTGTAATTGTGGGACTTCTGGGCAACAGCTGCATCCCTGAACATGCCAAGAATCGTCTTGCGGGTGTCCTCCTCAGCTTCATCCAGTCCATCTAACAGGATAGTCACTGCTCGACTATCTTGCGCCCCAGCCGAGTTATAGTAAGCCAGAAACAAGTTGTCCCAAGTGCGCTCGGCCGTAAGTGTCAGGCTCCGTTGCTTACAACCGTTGATGACATGTTCGCCAAACACGCAGTCCTGGCTGGCAATCTGCCACGCAAGCGTTTTAAGGATGTTGTTGGCATTGCGCAGAGCATCGTTATGCTCTTTGATGTAAAAGTAAGCGAGGGATTCGGTACGACCTCCTCTGTTGATGAGAGATGAGCTCTGATCAATCAGGCGCTCGATGATACTGGTCGAGAGAAAACTCTTGCCTGCTCCAGGGCCGCCGAATATCCACAGAATAGGTACTTCGCGACTCATCCATGATTTGAAAAGGGGCTCATCATCCAGCCAACTACCTGTAGCCTCCAGAAGTTGACTCTTATTCTTTATGTGAATCTTCTCGACCTCGTCCCAGGCTGATGTGGCACCCAAGGCTTGATTCAGACGCGCTCTATCCTCGTTGCGCAAGACTTTGTTTTGAAGACTTCTCACCGCACTTAGTGTTTTCGATAGCCCCCCCATGGTCTCCTCGAGTGCTACTTCGTTGCGCTTGGTTGCTGTATATGTTATACCCAGTACATATCTCTGCTCGTTGTCGAGAAGCTTGCTTAAATCATCGATGATCTGTTTGGTAGAGTTGTCTTTGCCGAGAAAGGTGACGCGAAGATACTGCCGAAACCGACGTTCCCTGATCAGATGCTCGGATCGACCGATGACCCTGAGAATAGTTGCCAGAATCGCAACAGCCTTGTGCCGTAGTTTGTCATCAATAGGTATAGCGACATACTGGCTCAGTCGATCAGAAAACTCGTGGAGCTCCCTGAACACCTGCTCAATCCAGTCATAGGCACTCGAGACGCCTTCGCATGCCTTCACCAGATACACGACAGCGCCGAGGACGGCGCTTGTGGTAATGCCGAAATCAGCGACTGAGGCTGGGGTCACTCCGATGTGTGCTATGTTCGAGATCGGAGTAACAAAAGTCCTCAGAGCAGACCATAGGCGCTGTCTCTCAGAACGAAAACGTTGAAACTTGGTGCTTGAATCTTCGATGAGCTTTGCGACCTGGTCAACACTCGAGATATTGTTGAAGGCGGCAACAGCCCTGGGTGACAGCGATCGATCTGTGTCCTTGGCATACTCGCTGAGAGCATCCTCCCATAGCACCCGGATGTCGTCTTGATTGCTCGCCATCACTTGATAGTGGCAGGCTGCAGAGTTTGCAAAATTAGTCCGGGAAACGCCCGTAGAAACAACGGCGAGCTGTACTTGACTTGGGGCTCAAGTGCGCCTGTGTTTTTTCCATGGATCCAACATGGCTCGGTGGAAAGCTGACATTCGAACAAGTGAGGCTGTGAAGAAAGAGGCTTGTGATTGGGGCAGTGACCCTCCGATTTTGATTGGACTGAACCCCTGGAAGCATGGGCTGTACAACACAGGTGTACACGTCCTGGACAAAAAAACTGGCACTGTAAAGGGGGCATACAGTATTGAAAGATAGTTGATAGGCCTCAAAAGATAATTAATAGGCCTTAAAAGATAGTTAATAGGCCTTGAAAAATATTAAAAATGCTTTAAAAGATAATTATAAACCCAAAGAAGATAGTTAATAGGCCTTTCCTACTATTTTTAAAGTGTGATTCTGGCTTGCAGTACCAATTATTTTGTCCACGGCGTGGTGTAATGAGGAGCTAGAGCTGATCTGCGAGATTCCCACCATATTCCTCAAAATCCATAGGCACTAAAAGCTCACCTCGTCCAGAATCTTAAAAATCTCTTCGCATCCTCCGGCCCCAAAGTCTCTTTAACCATCCTGTGGCCTTCATGGTTCTCCAGTTTATCGCCGTCAAGCAGATCCCGGAATCCGAAGATCACTTGCTTCCGGACCAACGTATTGATCGCCTGTGTAGAGAGCATATTCTCCCCTGTTGAGCAACAGCCCAGCAGGTCTTCCGGAATATCAATTTTCACTTGCTGCTGAATCCCGTCATCGACACTCTCTGCAAAGTTGTCTTGAAATGTCTTCAGGGTCGCTGGTAAGGCGTCCAAGCTGGTCAAAAGGAGGATCGGTATATTGGGAGTGTAATCCATCAATCTGCAGAGTGTGTTAGTGGGTACATGAACGGAACATTACGTAGAGGGAGCCTGACTTGATTTGAAGCTCCATGAACGCTTTCATGGCATCTCCATGCTCCTGTTCGTTGTCTTGATCTAGGAGGAAGATGACTCCTGCTCTGGCATCGCCGAGGTCTTGACAAAGTTGTGTAATTCGAGTTGGCACCGTAGGCTCCTCGGTTTCCAGGTCCGTTTTGGAAAGCAATACAAATTTGTGTATGTCGAACGTTCCCGCGTGTTCTTGTTCTATCGTGAGAGAGATGTCGTGGGACAGGAGACTTGATTCTAGGCTTTTGTTAGCCTTCAACGAAAATACTGCAAAGACGCTGATTTGGCTAAAGAGTCCGTACCATGCCATGTTCTGCTGTCTGACTGCAGAAGCAGTGTCGGAACAGATGACCAGGGTTGGCGGGATCTCAAGGTGGAGCAAACAAGGCTCATTGGTGTTTCTGAAGCAAGATAATCCATGGCCTGCACCATAACTAAACTGGCAGCATTGGACAGAGTGGTTTGAATTGTGTTGAGATTTCATTCGCTGTAAAAAGCAAGAGGGTATCGCTTCCTTCTATCCCGGAGATGAGTTTCCCGCCCGCCGTGTCTATCGTCGCTCCTTCCCCGGAACCTACAACTCCAAGCCACATCGGGCCATTGGATCCCTAGTGACCCACAGCTGTGTCTAGTACTTACATCATGTTGTCCAGGCAGCCACATCCTGCTTTGCCCGCCCATTTCTGGGACGTATCCGCGAGTTCAGTTGAATCATGCCGCAGGGGTAGCCAAAAGGGGCTGTTTCGTCTTTGGGTCTTTGAATGCCCTCAGCGCCTCCTCAATCAGCCGGACTCTCTCGCGCTGCTTTTTCTCTGCTTCCTCAAGCTCTTCTTCTCTCTGCTTCAATTCCTCCACCTGCTTCTCCAGTTCTACGATCCTCTCCTGGTTCTTGTCTGGCTTCTGAGAAGTTCTCCAATACTCGTAGGTGACCAGCCCGGTGGCAATGCCCAAGATGAATGCGTCGCCAATAACATCCGCAAACAGATCAACAGCCTTGGCCTCAGGAAGAGCCCTGAACTTTCGCTTCCAGATGCTCTTTGGTGGTTCCTTTGTGGGATGAGATTCTCTCGGCGTTGTCCCATATTTGGCCATGAGCTCTTCCTCTCGTTTGACCTGCTCCTCAGTCTTGACTGTGGGAGCCTCTGCTTTCTCCTTTGCTTTTAGGGCAGCTTCGGTATTGCGCATCGTGGCGACTGAAAGTCGCATGTTTATCTGGTGTATGACCTGGCCATATTTGGCAGCGAAGGCGCGGAACCGTGGGTGTTCATGAGCTTGGTGCTTGATGTGATTCTGCAGCCAAAACCAGCATCAGTGGTCTGCGGCGGAGGAGAGTCGGATCAAAGGGGACGAACCGCGCCGTATTTGGAGATGTGCCGTACAAAGAGGGCGGCGATTTTGAAAAGGGGCAGGGAAACCATGGCAAATCTTGGCTGGCCTCCAGTTGGCCAAGAAACTGGTTGATCTCGAGAGAGGGGTGAAGATGAATGGTACTGAGTCAAGGGTCTTGGGTACGGCTGGTTGCGGAGGAGGGGCGTGATGGCGGAGCGGGTTCGAGTAGCTGACCGTCTATACATCAAAAGAATAGGCAAGGATCCCTCAGCAAAGCTAGATAGCGTGGACGGGAATCAGCTTCAATTGATGGGATGGAGTCCGCGGCAATGGCGGGGAGTGCTGTCGGGCACATGGTGGCAGCCAATGGGAGCTTACCCAACAGAGCTGTTGAGGTGAGAGAGCTTATCAGATAAGATGTGGCCCATGCACATCCCTTTAAGCGGTGCGCCCGCCGTTGGAAGGCCGTTGCCCTGGCGACACTGGGGAGGGAGCAAACATGGAGCATGTCAAACTTTCATCCACAATGAATTCTTGGACAAGCGACTTCCACAGACCTCCGCCATCACCCACCACCATCTGTTGCTTGCCGGCTTTTGTTGCCACTTGCGCTGCTTGGTGTATTTGTCAACTTGGTCCCTCTTGTGTCTGATCGCCATATAGCTCGCTACCTTTCATGACGGCCACCGAGCGCCAAACAGTCAACACAGTCCAACGGTACGTTTTTGCTTGTTTACAACGGCCTTCCTAGTCCCCGTTTTGCTAGAGAGAAAATTTTATGTCGCGTGCACCTAGACAACGACTCGATTTCTCTTGTTGATCGCACTGCATGCTTTTTGGGCATGACTGACGTGTCAATAGAATTGTGGACCGGCCACTTGACGACGCGACATTAGCCTAGGTCTCCCCCTCACCGACCTCGACCTCGTCCTCGAACACTCAAACGTCGCCAAGAACCAGGCAGACCCCAGCCTACACAACAATCAAAGTATCCAGTAGGCGATGGTTGCAAAGGGCGTCGATATGGAGGCCCTATCACCAAGGGATGCCAACGCCCAACGGCTCCCTCGAACTGAGCTGAAGACTAAGGCCGCAGCCCAGGTTCTGAAATCCGCAAAGGACAAGGAGCACCCGCCACCACCGCCCAACAATGTTGTCGAACCTCCCAGCTCGGATCGGAGGGAAGGCATGGTGTACGAGGTTGGCAAGGTTTTGGGCAAGGGTGGTTTTGCCATCTGCTACGAGGGCACACCAGCTGGATCTTCCAAGAAGTATGCGCTGAAGATTGTCAAGAGCCAGATGCCAACCAAGATGGAACAAAAGGTGATTTACTCCCAGCGGTTCATGGGAATCAGACTGAAGAACTAACCGCCTTTTCCAGTTCCAAACCGAGCTGCAAATTCACTCCAAGATGCGACACCACAACATTGTCCAGTTCCACCGCGCCTTCACTTTCGAGCGCTGCACCTACCTGGTCCTGGAACTCTGTCCCAATGGCTCGCTTATGGACATGGTCAAGAGGCGCAAGGGGTTGACGGAACCCGAGGTCCGCTTCTACACGGTTCAGATTGCAGGCGCCATCAAGTACATGCACGCCAAGGGTATCATCCACCGCGACCTGAAGATGGGCAACATCTTTCTTGACAAACACATGAATGCCAAGATTGGAGACTTTGGTTTGGCTGCTTTGCTCTTGACAGGCAAGGACATGCAGATTATGCGCCGGACAACGCTGTGCGGAACGCCCAACTACATCGCCCCCGAAATTTTAGAGAAGGGGAAGAAAGGCCACGACCACATGGTTGATATCTGGAGTTTGGGCATCATTGTCTTTGCCATGCTTACCTCGAAGCCACCTTTCCAGTCCTCGACAACCGACGAGATCTACCGACGCGCCAAAGATAGGGACTACGAATGGCCTGCGCCAACCACTGGGCGCCCATTCATCAGCCAGGAAGCGAAGGATCTTGTTGCCACGATGCTGCAGGAAGCCTCCCAGAGACCAGACCCAGATACTATCGTTGGCCACCCATTCTTCACTTCTGGTTACATGCCTGGATCTTCCGAGATTACACCGAAACTGAGGGAGATCCCACCACAAAGCCCTGCATTTTATGAGCCCCTTTCCAGCTCCAAGGCGCAAGCCATCAATCTTCGGAACGTGCAGGAAATGTGCCAGGAGTGTGGTGTCGGGCCTTGGCAGCAGTCACAGCTGGTGTTCAAGAATATTTGGCGGGAGATGGCCGAGGAGGAACATTACGGACTGACTCCGGTCATTCCTCTGGCCGAAGGGATTGTTTACCGCCCCTTTGATGAGGTTCGACAAGAGCAAAAGCTGCAGCGCCTGGCAGCCCAGCAGCAACAGGCCACTCTACAAGCTACTCAACAGATGTCTCAACTTTCTCTGAACTCTGATGATCTTAGTGGCCTTAGTCAGAGCACCCAGTCTCAAAGCCAGAGAGTGCCATCGGGTCTTCTACGCGCGCCACCACAGAGCTTTGCGGCTCAGCAAAGAGCGCAGCATAGGCCGGCTACTACGGCGGCCCCAGCGCCCCTGGCTCGGTCCCAGACCGTTCCTGAGCCGGTATCAAGAACAACCACCAGCACATTGCGGGCGAGACCTAGGCGAGAGTTATCTGCACCAGCATCTTCAACCGCACAGACCACCGATGAGGCACCGAAAACAAGCAGCCGCAGCTTGCGCAGTCAGACGACTGCACCCAGAAGCAGGACCACCGCAAACTTGGCTTCAGAGGAGGCTCCTCCACAAAGACGGCCATCAGCACCCAAGGCATCCAAGCCTAAGGAAGAGATGCTCTCTCTCTTTAGCCTTGAGGAATGTCAGGAGCAGGTTCCGGGCACCCGGCCGGATGTTGTCTTGGAACGCCTTCAGAAACTGCAGGCCGAGCTCGAAAGAGCGCTCAATGCCCGTACCATGGCTTTGGTCTCCACCAGGGAGCAAACGCCAGCTCCTCCACAGATTGTGGTCAAGTGGGTGGATTACACCAACAAGTTTGGCCTGGGGTACATTTTGAACGACGGAAGTGTCGGATGCATTCTTCGGAGCATACCCTCTACTGATGGTTCCAGGAGCGGTCTTTTGCCTCCAGCTTGTATGCTCGTCCACGGTGCCGAACGGCATTGCCAGCGCAAAGAAGACCCTAGCTACAGGGACAGGCACCAGATTGTTCCGATGAAGCAGGGGATTTACTTTTATGAAAACAATGGCGAAGACGGCATCGCGCGTGTGCGCGTCTCTCCCCAGAACTTTGCCGTACCGGTTAACGCAGATGGTACCGTAGGGAGACTGTCGGCAGGCAAGGACATGTACGACCATCGCAAGCGGGAAAGGATCGTGCTGTGGAAGAAGTTTGCCAATTACATGATTGCCTATGGTCGGGAGATGGATCATTCATCTGGAGAGGAGGCTAACATCCGACCTCCGACGATCACGGACCTGGACGCCGCGCCGAATGATGTTGTCACATTCTACCAGCGCTTTGGTGATGTTGGCTGCTGGATGTTTTGTGACGGGCACATGCAGTTCAACTTTCCGGATCACACCAAGATCGTGCTCGATGCGACAGGGACATGGTGCCACTTTTGGCATCTCCCCCAGGAGGCAGCCAAGCGCTTGTACGAGACGGGCACGCTTGCCGAGTCGGCGCTCGACGACCGGTCGGTCCTGTCGTACCCGGTGCAGACTCTGTTGAACTTTGCCACGGTGCCCAAGCAGCCGGCGCCGAGGGCGGGCAGCCGGAGCACTAGCAGCTCTTCGCGACGCCGGCCGGAGATCAGCCCTGAACTGCAGGGGATTCCAGCGGCGAATATGTTTCGGCAGAAGATTGAGTTTATCCGGGATGTCATTAGGGAGTGGAACGGGAACGGGGGGATTGGAAATAGCGATATGAGCAGGGAGAGGAGGTTGAGGTGGACGGGCATGAGGGAGACGAAGAATGTGCAGATACCGGCCAAGCATGTGTGGGTGTCGATTGGGGCGAGGTGGGGGGATGAGAGGCTGTCGGCGTATGTTGATCCGAGGAGGCCCGAGGAGATTGGGCCTGATATCGATGAGAGTAAGAAGCGGTGATTGGAGTGGTGATGGCAAAAAAATGGGGTGGAAGGCTAGGTAGAGGGGGGAGCATTCTTCTTCTTTTGGCGTTGGGGATTGGTGGTGTCAATGGAGGTGTATATATTACTATCAGGAAGATGGTGTTGGTTGTGGGGGTGGGAGACGATGTCACGACTTGGTTTTGTTTGGGTTGGCGTTGCGTTTGTTATGATATTCTTTCTGAGGGCAGGTCTCGAGCAGTTTGTTGGACGTTTTTCTCTTTGAAGGGAAATAATGATTTTTTCTTACTATTACGAATGATTAGTTTTGGTATGGATTCTACGTCTTCGGAGGGAGATGATGGTTGTTGGAGTAATATCACACGTTGAATTTGCAAAGCTGTATGGTGATTAGTGCCAGGTGAAGTAGGAGGCCACGACTTATACCATCTCCAACCTTCCAGATTGGGCGCGTGCACGGACCAGTTCCCAATTATTATTATTTCTTCACAAGATCTTGTGGAAGAGAAAAATGTCTGCGTTGAAGACAGATGAAATTCAGACCAATACCAGATAAATCTATTCGAGAAAACAAGGGAAAAAACATAACAGAAACCCCCCCTCTAAACACTCCTCCGCAAACAAATCACAACAAAAACAAAAAACAAAGTACATCATTCCATCCCTCCCACTGGCTGTCCCTACCCCTTCACCCTCCTCACCACCGTACTACCTTATGCTATCCAGCCAGCCCCCCAAAGTAATCCCAGTACTTCCCCTCCAGGGTCTCGATCCGATCAACAGCGTCCCAGTCCTCGAGGACTTCACAGAGGAGGACCCCGGCATCGGCAATTTCTTCCAATGATTGGTGGTGGTCTTCCACTGTTGCTGTTGTTGTTGTTGTTGTTGTTGTTTCGCAGTCGTCGGAGGATGGATCAGGAAGTGCGAGTGCCGCGCCTAGGTCTAGCACGAGAGCCATGGTTTGGAGCACGTCTCTTTTTTGCTCGAGGGGGGTGAGGGAGGAGCGCTGCCAGAGGATGGAGCAGATGCGGGTGATGTTTTTGGTTAGTTTTGCACTGCTGCTGCTGGTGATGGGAGGACAGAATATTTGGGGTGAGGGGGGGTGGAAGGGGAGGCGGTGGGATTGGAGGGCTAGGCGGAGGGAGGAGTCGCCTGAGGAGGAGGAGGAGGAGGAGGTTGTTGCTGTGTCGAGGTCGAGATCGCTGTCGTTGTTGGGGATGGTGTCGTATTTTGTGGTGGATAGGTTGGGGGTTGGTGACATTTGGGAGGACATCCAGCTGTAAGAGAAGGGGCTGGTTGGTTTTCGGCTGGAGATGGGGGGGCGTCTTCTCACCGGGGTGGGGGTGCGGTTTCTGGGATTGGTGGGACTGAGATGGGAGAGGGTGCTGTCGCTGTCGGTGGGGCTGTCGTTGTAACCCTCAGTTTCGGTATCGCTGTGCACCGTGGCCTTTCTCACATTCGGAGAGGATTGGTGGGTGTGAGATCCCTGTGAGATCGACCTCCCAGAAGATGTCTTCTTGACTTTGTCGCTGTGAGAAACTCTTCCTCTTTCCCTTTCTCGTTCCTTTGCCATGGCTCTTTCTCCCCGCATCGCCTTCTCTCTTTGACGACGGCGCCGCCGCTTGCGCTGCTTAGAAATATACCCCCCGATGAACTTTTGAGTTGCCGTAAGACAGATCTGCCGGATTTCGGAGATAATATCGGCCTGATCTGGTTCTGGTTCACATGTGCAAAAGGATACTGTCGAGCTGCTGGATGGGGTGGCTGACCGCTGAGGAGAAGGAGGTGAGTCGACGCCGACAGGGCAAGCGGCGGGACCACCGGGTGACAGAGCGAGACGTTCAGGGTAGTGATCTTCGTTGTCTTCTGTGTGGGTGGCAGGGGCGGTGGTAGAATATGCCATCAAGTTTGGGGGATAACTTGTCTCTGGAGTTCGACTGGAAGTGCGCTGCTGCTGTTGGTGTAGTGAATGGGAAGCCAGCAACCGAGGCGGCATACTCAAGGGACTGAGAGATCCAGCCTTCTGGCCACGCGGCGTTCTGGCGCCCTCTTCTTCTGCTTCACTAGATTCGGAGTCGGGTAGCTCTACTATTCGCGGACCCTGTGGGCTGAGAGAACGAGGTGTAGGTCGCCAGTTGATGTTGCTAAAGACAACTTGTCCAGTGACGGTCTGAATTTCGCAAACTCCAGCCCGTATATCGTCATCATCTTCATCAAAATCGTATGAGCCGGCTGCCACGGTAATGCAATCCAACACCACGGTGGTGCTGGAATCCCGAGAGGCATAGATGAACCGGCTAGGCGATGGGTCTTGAGGGTTGCTGGTGCTCATCTTGAAGAGATGTGAACAGGATGGGAGCAAGAGGAGACACGAGGAAGCTGGGAAAGATGGTTCAAAGTTCTCTTGAAATCATCCAACGCTCTTATTCTTATAATAATAATCGACCCTACAGACAAGGGACCTTGAAGGCTTCAACAAGTATCTTTGAACTACCAATCGGGTTCATGCGCGCTTCCACCAGTTCACGCATGCTGCCGTAAAGACGAGGTCAAGTGCCTGTCTCAAACGGCAACAGCACCGTGATCCGATTGGTGTGTTTTTCCATATCATTTATCATTTATACGTTCCAAATGACAAGGCGCCCATCCACTCCGCTTGCTGTAAAAACATTGTTAGTAGAATGATAACTGACAGAACCTCAAAAAGACTTACAACTAAACTTTGTCACTGCATCTCCACGGGTTTCGTAGGGGCGCAACATTGTGACAGTGTTTTGATGGACTGTCTTGAGCTGTGTGTCATCTTTGACCTTGCCCTTCAGATCCATCTGCTTGAACATGTTGAGCGCGGATTCTTCCCTGGCGTCATCCAGACCAGGGCGGCCCTTGGCCTCAACTGTTCCGCTCAACTGCCAACCATTGATGCCGCCCTTGAGCCGGAACGCCTCACAGTCATACCCGGCAGCAATAATCTCAGCCTCCCCATTCCAGATCAAACTCATAAAGGGGAGCAGCTGGGTGTTGATTGTGACAACAGCCTTGGGTGGCTGCTCAGGGGCGCTCGGATACACAACAGTGACGCTGCTGTCATGGGCAGCAAAGGCGAGAGCATCACCGCTGGGGGAGAAAGCCACAGAATGGATCCAGCCAGCGGAGTTGTTCAGGTACTCGCCACAAATAGTGTTGAAGGGCAGTCTCTCACCCCAGGCAGTAGGCTCGGGCCTGGCGTCGACGCCCTTGATGAAGCTGGACAAGACACGGGCATGGGCATCGGTAGATCCGGCAGCAAGAAGGACAGAATTAGGATGCCAGGCGACGGTGGTGATGGTACTGCGAATGGGCTTCTTCAAGTGCTTCGAGACCCACCAGTCATTCTCCTCCTCGAAATAGCAGATTGCGATCAGTCTGTCTCCAGATCCAACCGCAAACTTGGTCTCGTTCGGCGACCAACGTACAAATGTGGCGGCGCGATTGATGCGCAACAAGACGAGGGTGGGTTTGTAGCCCTGAGGCGTGGGCTCCCACACGAGCGCATTGCGGTCTGCGTTCCATGATAGGTTAGCTGAAGTGGCTGCCGTGGCTTTGTTCAGTAAACTTGCCCTGGGAGCAGGTAACAATGCGCCCCGAACTGGGGGCAATGTCGATGCTTGTTACTGTCTTGTCATGGCCTTTGAGTTCATCCTTGAGCTTGAAGCCATTCCCGACTCTTCCGTACAGCTCGACAGTGGTGTCCCGCGCAATGGCCAGCGTCTGGCGGTCAGCCGAGAACGAGTGATCCGCGATAGGATTGTGGAACAGGTGGTGAACTTCGGGGGCCGACATGTTGATTATGTTTATACGGTAGGAGTAGCTCTCTACTACCGCTCAAGCTGGTGAAGATGGTGCTGGAGCTGGTTGATGGTGGAGTTGAGCTTGGTCAGGGGAAGTCAGCCGAGAGCTGTTGCGTAACGAGTGGGGCCGACAGCATGAGGCGCCCTGACCAGCAGTTACCCAGACGCCCCGGGGTGGCGCGTAGAATTACCAGTCGGTGTTTGGCGTTTGGCGTCTCCAAATTTCAGGTCACCTCCAACATCAACGCCAACCTGAACAGCACTGTCAACCACGACCACGTCCACTAATCGCGATCCGTTTTTGTCAATTGAAGCGATATCGGTATCTCAGTCACTTCGAATTCAAAAGCAGCCAAACACAGCCGAAGCCGACCATGTCTACACGCGCACTTCCTGCTGGCCTGCCAGCTAAGGTCGCTTCAGTGCCACCTAACCAGACCCTCTATGTCACAAATCTCCCATCCACCAAGATCCAAAAAGACGACCTGCGGACAGCTTTGTACATGCTGTTCTCGACATACGGCGCCGTGTTGGACGTGGTGGCGCTCAAGACAACGAAGATGCGCGGCCAGGCTCACATTGTCTACAAGGATATTCAGACAGCCACCCAGGCCATGCGGTCATTGAATGGTTTCGAATTCTTTGGAAGGGAGTTGGTGCGTATTTCTTTTCAGGCATGCTTGATATCTGCTAACCGCAGACAGAAAATATCGTATGCGAAGTCCAAATCTAATATCATCGCCAAGCTCGACGGCACTTTCAAGCCCCCTGCGGCCTCAACGGCAGCCCAGGTCGAGGTTACCGATCTTCAGCAGAGCATCTTCAACGCTCCTGTACCGGGGGCTTCTACCACTGTGCCCTCCCGTGGCCTCCCACCCAAGCCGTCCGGATCCGACCAGGCCATGCCTGATGCTGGGAACACCGAGAGCCGCGGAACGAAAAGGCCAAGAGAAGAGGAGGAGCAAAAGCAGGAAGAAGACAGCGACTCAGATGTTGCCATGGAGGTGGAAGATGATAGTGACGATGAATGATACCCGCCAACGGCATATCACAGCAAAGAATAAGTCGAGGCAAGACCCCTCGAGCTCGGCCTACTGCGAATCAATCGCCATTTCCGAAGGCACCCACAGACCGACGCAGCCCCCAACGAGGCCAAGCCATACCATGAGGTAGTCTTCCTTGGAGCAGTCAAAAGTTGACATTGCTTCGCCGAGGAGACAAGGATGTATAAAGAAACTGGGAAGCCCCGTAACTGGGTGATGCTGCAGAATGGTTTGTGTTAGTCTAGGACCTTTCGATCAGATGCAGAATCGCCTAGTTAACTTATTTCTAGCAGCAAAATGAAAAAGACATACGTCGGCTGAGATGCCACCAATTGCCCCAGCCCCGCGGAGTCCATCTTTGTACTGGTCAGGTACGAGTCGTCTGAAGACAGTGTCGATGTTGAAAGCCTGCTCGTCAAAGGGGAGGTTGTGCAGACTGAACCATAGGCAGGGTGCTTGGTAGGTTGGGTGCAGATGTATCTCGTACATGACCTGCCCAGCACTGGTGGTTGATATTGGCTTCTTGTGCAACACGGCCTGGGACATCATGAGTACAAAATACTGTGTCAAAGTTGTGATACGTACGTCATCAGCATCCTCGGCTTCCAGCATTTTGCTGTCTTCGGCATGGTCGAACTTGACAGGGCTACTGCTTTGAAATGATAGACTATCAAATATGCTGGAGAGGTCTCCGTCATCTAACTCCCCTTCGAGTGGTCGGACTATTTGAACGTATGTACTGTATTCTGGGTCCAGTCCGAAGGCAGTGTTGAGTGCAGTACATGTTCTGAGTTTCCATTTCCTCCTCACAGGTCCCAAGGTGGCTTGGCAGTATCTCCTGTCGAGGTGATGGCAGGCTTCGGCAAACTCTTCGCCTGTAAGGAAGGGATACTTTTTGAATTCGGACGATTTCTTCATGGTTTCCTCGGTTCTGTTTAATAGGTATCCGTCCGTGGTTATGAGTTTCGTTTTGGGGCAAGTCGACCAAGAGACTTTGAATCCTGAGAGACTCGGTTCGTTGACCAGATAGATGTGAGTGGAAACAGCAAATCATGCCCAACCACTTAAACCTAATTGGGCCAAATTGGAGCCTCAATAACCGTGCATTACATTCACCGAAGCTTTGCACCAACGGATTGCTTTCATTTATCGTGAATGCTTCGTATACTCGGGAACAGATCATTAGATTCAATCTTGCGCTCCATACCAAGTCCAATTGCTTAATTTTGTGAGGTACGGTCCTGGCAAACATTTGCCTTGGCATTTGGTAATGAGTCCCCAGAGATCATCAACACTTCCTCTCAGCATAAAACAAGGGGGAAATCATATAAATACAGAAGCTCACGAGATCAAGGAAACACCAGTATCACAACACACTACCACGAAAAGCGACGGTATCGGCTGGCGGCATCTCATAGCTGTCCTTTTCAGACGCCAAGACCCGGTACCCCGATCAATCTGTCGTTGAAACCCCACACCCAAGCGCATGCAACCAAGAAATGCCCGCTGGTGTCTCTCGCTCCAGCCAATTGACTCTGTTGGCATCTTTTGGCTGCATATAATCCAAGAAAGCTCCAAGTGTCTCTCTTGTCAGCGCATTCCTGCCAGTGTCGCTGTCTGACCTGCCACCCGGGGAAAGAGCCACATTGCTGGCCACCAGACGGGACGAAAAGAAGAAGTAGGGGGGGAGAGAGAGGTTGCTGCATTAGACATTGCCTCTCTTGAACATATTGCTCCCTACCTATGTACATGTATTTTTCTGGTCATCTTGTCTCTTTCCTAGATAAACAGCCTGAGCATTGAGCACAGCACAAAATCCAAAACCAACGGCACCCATTTATAGCAACCGCCCGCCGCTACCACCACCACAATCACCCAATCGCCACGCCGTACACTTCTTTTACAGCGAGACAGTCGACTTGCCTATGAACGTTCGAGACCCATTCAATATCCGCGGTCTGAATCGAGCTCCCACTGCCAACTGGCGGCCGAAGAGAAACACCGGCCACGACAACGGTACTATTGCCACCACCCTCCAGAACGTCATCCGAACCGCCGCCGCGACCGCAACCGCAGAGACCGCCGCCGCCGCCGAGCTCCTCCGTGAGAAGGCCAGCGAGGTAGTAGGAGCTCTCTCCCAACAAGAGGCCGCCTCATCCCTGCTAGGGGTTACAACGAATACAGACGAGATCAACACCTCCTCCCAACGAGAAGAAGAAGCGGGAGAACAAGAGGACATGTCTTCGTTTTCCATCCCCAAAAATGTCCCGTCCTTTAGCAACCCACAACGCCAGTACGAAGACCGCCTATGGGCCGCAGCCACCAACAGGAACAGCAAGCCAGGGAACATTTTGAGCGGGGTACAAGACATCATTTCAGGTGGTAACCGCGCTTCGTTACCAATGTATAAAGACAAACCATATATGTACCCGCCAGGCCGGAGCGGCTATGGTGGTGGAGGGAGGTTCAGACCAAGGAGAAAGAGGACGCTGGGGCTGTTATTCCTCGTTGTGGTAGCGTTGCTTTGGTGGACGGGGATGTTTTCCGAGCAGCAGGAGGGAGTGACCACAGGATGGAGGTGGTGGGGGAAGGGCGCCGGGAAAAGTAAAGCGAATTGGCTGAAGAGGAGAGAGAGGGTGGTGGAGGCTATGGAGTTGAGCTGGGATGCTTATGAGAGATATGCGTGGGGTATGGACGAGTTCCACCCAGAGTCAAAGTCAGGGAAGCAAATGGTGTCGAAGGGGCTGGGATGGATTATTATCGATTCGTTGGACACGCTGATGTTGATGAACCTGACTAGTCGGCTGTCACATGCGAGGGAGTGGCTGGCGAAGGATCTGACGTGGGAGCAGGACGAGTATGTGAACACGTTTGAGACGACGATTCGCATGCTAGGAGGATTGCTTTCTGCGCATTATCTGTCGACGACTTTTCCAGAGCTGGCGCCTATTGCGGACGACGACCCGGGGAAGCCAGGGGAGGATCTGTACTTGGAAAAGGCAAAGGATTTGGCCGATCGATTGATGGCTGCGTTTGACTCGCCGTCTGGTATTCCATACGCCAGTGTCAACTTGAAAGAGTTTAAGGGAATTATTTCACATGCTGACATGGGTGCTTCGTCTACCGCCGAAACAACGACGTTACAGCTCGAGTTCAAATACCTCGCGAAACTGACGGGTGAAAAGGACTTCTGGGACAAGGCGGAGAAGGTCATGCAACTGGTGGACGATAATGGCGCTGAGGATGGGCTGGTGCCGATTTTCATTTTTGCTACCACTGGCAAATTCCACGGCGAGAACATCAGGCTTGGCAGTCGTGGCGATTCATATTACGAATATCTTATCAAACAGTATCTGCAGACCAACAAGAAGGAGCCGATCTATGAGGAGATGTGGTACGAGGCTCTCGAAGGTGTCAGGAAGCACCTCGTCACTTATACGGAGCCCTCACAGTTCACCATCATCGGTGAGCGTCCAAACGGCTTGAAGAAGGAACTTTCGCCCAAGATGGATCACCTTGTTTGCTTCATGCCCGGCACGATCGCCCTGGCTGCCACGGGTGGGTTGACGGAGAAGGAGGCCCGGGGATTGCCCACATGGACCGACAAGAATGAGGCCGATATGCAGCTCGCACGGGAGCTCATGCACACCTGCTGGGGCATGTACAAGTACATGGCGACCGGCCTTGCCGCTGAGATCACCTACTTCAACATTCCAAAGGAACCGCTTCCGGCATCGGCTCCCCACCAGGCGCCCGCCGAGTTCGACCCTGACCCGGAGGCTGAGTGGCGGAAGGACTTTGACGTAAAGCCACAGGATAGTCACAACTTGCAACGCCCAGAGACAGTGGAGAGTCTGTTCTACATGTGGCGGATCACTGGCGAGGAAAAGTATCGCGACTGGGGCTGGGAGATGTTCAAGAGCTTTATGAACTACACGGCTGTGGAGGAAGGCGGTGGGTTCACGAGCTTGTCAAACGCCAACATCATCCCTCCTAGGACGAGAGATAACATGGAGAGCTTCTGGCTCGCGGAGACGCTCAAGTATTTCTACTTGCTGTTCTCGCCAAACGATTTGCTGCCGCTGGACAAGATTGTATTCAACACCGAAGCTCACCCATTCCCGAGGTTCGATATGGGTCCATTATTCTCGACAGGGTGGAGGAGGAAGCCAAGAGATGAGGTGAGGAAGACGGTGGCGGCGGAATAACTTTTATATGTATATATAACAAAAAAGCAGGGGCGTTTGAAGTGTTTATCAATGACGTGTGTGCATAGCATTTTCTTCTGGGTTGCGGGGAGGGTTGCCAGTATATCGGAGGTGCTAGGTTCTTGTACATATCTTTTGGCTGACGTGCATGAATAGGGAGATGGCTCGTCATGTTGTACATACAAAATCGCCACTAGCTGATGGAATTTTCTCGGTCTTTGGTATTACTGATCTCGGAGTTTTTCGTCCCATGTGGCCCACGTCTGTGCGGAAGGTTGAAGGATGAAAGGTAGCACGGCCATCCATGGACGAGCGCGTGTGGAAATGACGAAGAATTCCAGCTGAAGCGTCGGTCGTTGGAAGCTGGGGCAGTGGAGAAACCCCACGAATCCACAGCGGGCGCCAAAGCGTCCCGTCGGCAGCTGGTGGCATCCTTGCAGAAGATCCTCCACACTGGTCCTCTGCTTCTGCACTGGCCCCAGTCCGAAAGAGTAGAATCCCCGGGCGAATATGTACAAAGCTTCTTGTGTCAGCGAACGAATGGACGTGCTCACTCCACGAGGACTTCTTCCCGGCTGCTGGTATGGATATGTCGTTATCGCAAGAGCTTACCACACACACGTCTCAGATTTTCTAAACCTTATTTATATCTATGGACGGGAAGGAAAGAATCATGAATTACCTCCACGACGGCACCTAGCAATCAGCAGCTTTGACAGCTCACAACTTTCTTGCCCGACCGAGCCCACCAATACTTCATCGCCCTGGTCTCGCAACACGAATAGATATTATTCGGACATCTCACTCGGGCTGGTACCATCTACCCCTCTTGAATCCCTCAAATCACGAGACAAACCAAACATATTCGCCGATGATTCCATAAGAATCGCAATATCGCCCTGGTCGGTGGTATTTTTATTTCCTTTCAAGTTTGGAAACTTTACAAGAATATGTCAGGACCTCACACGCCACAAGATGGCTCCCTCCAGGGGGCCAGTCTGGGAAGTATCATGCGCCGAGAACAAATAGCCCGGTACAATGCCAATATTCGAGCCGACCTCGACGAACAGTCCTGCCGCAAACCTTCTCATTACATACAGGAGTGGGCCAACTCCTTCCGGCGGGACCCGGGCAGGAAGATAACACCGCCGAGTGTTGCTCACAGTTTTAGAAGCAACAGGTCCTCGACGTTGGTCGGCTCTGGGTCCAATGCTAGCCCTGGTTCGAGAGGAGGAGGCCAGAAGGAGCGGCATGCTGGCCACTACTTCGATGTACGTGCCGCCAATCTCAACACGGCGAATACTCAGCTGTCAAGAGAGCTGAAGGGGAGGCATTTACAGATGATTGCCATAGGAGGGTCAATCGGTATGTTGTTTACTACTCTCACAATTTCCGTCTGGCTTCCCACAAGAGTTCCTTGCAGAAAAGGGGCCCCCTTGTGAGTTTCATCAGCTGACAGCGGCTATCAAACAGGTGCCGGTCTTTTCGTCGCTTCTGGCGCCAGTCTCACCGCTGGCGGCCCTGCTTCTTTGATCCTGGCATACGCCTTTATTGCAGTCATGCTATACTGCACCATGCAGGCCCTTGGCGAGCTCGCCGTTGCCTTCCCCGTCGCCGGCAGTTTCTCCGCCTACTCAACCCGCTTCCTCGACCCAGCCCTAGGGTTTTCGATGGGGTGGAACTACGCCCTCCAGTGGGCCGTCTGTCTACCCCTCGAGATCATCGCGGCTAGCATGACGGTCGACTACTGGAAGGAACACGTTAGCCGCTCCGTCTTTGTGACCGTCTTCCTCGCCTGCATCGTCGTCATCAACCTCTTTGGAGTCAAAGGCTACGGCGAGGCAGAGTTTGTATTCTCGACGGTGAAAATCATCGCCATCATCGGGTTCATCCTCCTTGGCATCGTGATCAACATTGGCGGCTTCCCCAACGAGGGCTACATCGGCGGGAAATATTGGAGGGACCCAGGCGCATTCAACAACGGGTTCAAGGGCTTCTGCACCATCTTCGTAACCGCCGCCTTTGCCTTTACCGGCATCGAGCTGGTCGGTCTAGCAGCCGCCGAAGCTGTCCACCCCAGGAAGTCCATCCCAAAAGCCATCAAGCAAGTCTTCTGGCGCATCTCCCTGTTCTACATCATCTCCCTCACCCTGATAGGGCTTCTAGTCCCCTACAACCACCCCGACCTCTTGGGGGCTGAATCCTTCGCCGACGCCTCCTCCTCCCCCTTTGTCATCGCCATCGAATCAGCCGGCATCTCCATCCTCCCCGGGATCATGAACGCGGTAATCCTCATCGCCGTCTTCTCAGTCGGCAACTCGGCCGTCTTCGGCTCCTCCCGCACCCTCGCCGCGATGGCAGACCAAGGACAAGCCCCCAAGTTCCTCGGTTACGTCGACCGCCGCGGCAGGCCCCTGATCGCGATCCTAATCACCTCGGCCTTTGGCCTGCTTGGCTACCTTGCCGACATGCAGCACCCGACCAGAGTGCTGGACTGGCTCCTCGCCCTGACCGGCCTGTCGTCCATCTTCACCTGGGCCTCCATCTGCCTGGCGCACATACGCTTCCGGAAAGCCTGGGCGGTCCAGGGCCGTTCCCTGTCTGACCTCTCGTGCCTCTCCCAGGCGGGCGTGGCCGGCTCCTGGATCGGTCTGGTCCTCAACGGGCTGGTCATGCTGGCGCACTTTTGGACTGCCGCCTGGCCCATCCCGCCTACGCTGGCGGACCCGAACGCGGCCGAGTACTTTGCCAACGGCCACTACCGCGAGGTGCCCACCGCGCCGACGGGGAACGGGGTCGGGGTGGAGATTCGCGGCGCCGGGGACGTGGCGCACAACTTCTTTCTGCAGTGCTCGTGCGTGCCGGTTATACTGGTGTTTTGGGCGGGGTACAAGGTCTGGTACAGGACCAAGGTGGTGAGGCTGGAGGAGGTCGATCTGGACACGGGGAGGAGGAGGACAGACGTGGTGTATTTTAACGATCACGGGAGGAGTCTGCCCGCGTTTGCGGTGGGGAAGAGAGATTTGGAGTGGGAGAGGGAGAGGGAGTTGAGGGGGATGCCGAGGTGGAAGAGGATCTATCGGTTTTTGTGCTGACATTTCTTTTTTGGGTTTGAGCAAGATGAGGGAAAAAAGTTGGAAAGAATTGGTTTTATTTAGGGGCGGGGGGGTTTTATGACTTTATGAATGATGATGAGTACCTTACGAAGGGGATGATATAATGGGTATACAAAAGTGTGGTTACATATATACACAGCATTTCAGGAGGTGTTATTGGGCGGTATAGAAATTTGATTATATAGTTAACAAATATTGCCATTTACGTTTTTTTTTTTTCAATCAGTCGCTTGATTGGGCCTGGGACTTGCTTTTTATTGTAAACCTGGAATTTGCCATGAGTTTTTTGACCTGTCATCCCCTAGTCCAGAGATTTCCCAAACATCACGTTCACAGCCTTCACATCACTGAAAAGGTCTTGCCAGCGTACAGCAGTTTACGGACTTGAGTTTCGTGTTACACTACTCTAAAATAAAATCTCCCTCATCCTCCTCAACAGATGGGTCAGATCATAGTAAAAACACAACCATAACATAAAAAGTCCCAGGTTCCATTCATGTAAAACTCAGCATTCCTTCCCTCCACGCCTGTGATACTCCATCAACTGGCATCGAGCAACCGCCATAGATTACTCAGTGATAAACTCTTGTCCAAGTAAAAGGGAAAAAAAGACAAGAGGCATACTCTGTACGAATGAACCTCCCCAAACCAGCCCAGACTCGCATACATATACAAGTTATTCCCCGGTTGTTGTGAAACTGAACTGTTCATGATCCTAAAACATGGACCACTCCTCGTCTCGAGCTTCTCTAAAAGTCCCAGAAGCCATCCGCCTTGGCAGGGGGGCCACGAACTGCCTTCTTCTGGGGCTGAGCTGGCTCGTCCTCATCGCCCCCCTCACCGAACAACCACCCTCGGTCAGCACCCTTCCGGCCACCCATACCATCGCCAGCGATAACAATACCGCGCTCTTTCTTCTCGCTCAAACCCCAACCTGCCTTCTTGTTGCCCATACCGTCACCTGCCGTGACAATGCCTCTCGACCTGCCGTTGGGGTTGGTGTTCTCCTTCTGTGCAGCAGGCGAAACATCATAAGTCTCCCAGCTGCTTTCCATCATGCGAACAGCCTTTTTCCTGTCTTCACCGAGGTTCTCGGCCTTGTTGGCGCCGTTGCTGTCTCTTGGGGATTCATCCGTCATCTCAAAGTGAGGATCGAACGACTTCTGGCGGCCGGCTTGGTTGGTGATGTTACCCAGAGGAGCCGGGCCGGGTGTTGGCGCAGAGCCGTCCTCCTTGTACAGATTCATCTCATACAGATGTTGCCCCTCATTCTGGCCCCTACCACGAGGGGGGCCTCGGAACCGACCGCCAGCTGGCGTCTCACCGTCGTCGACAAAGTCAAAGTGGGCCTCGGCCGCAATACGTCCCTTGGCCTGTTGAGCCTTCTGGGCCGGTTGCTCCTCGGCAACGTCATCCCCGGTGCCCCAATGGCGCACGTCCCGGGCCTTGTGCAGAGTTCGAGACGCTGTAGGCTTTTGTGGTGTCATAAAGTCCTCAAAGCCCCACGAGGCGTCATGCTTTGACTTCTGAGCAGGAGCAGGAGCAGGCTTCGGGGTTTCTTGGGACTCTGTGCCGTCGTCAAAGTTGAAATGCTGGTACTTCTTTGGGTGCGGCTTGACAACACGTTCGGGCGACCTGCCGTTCTCGGGCGTGTCGGCCTCGACAGCATCATCATCACGGTCAAATAGACGGACGGGTTGGAAGTTCTTGCCGGCGCCGACCTTGGGCTTGATCGGAGAAGCGGAGCGCTCACGACCGTTGCTAGGGGAGGAGGGCTCCTCGGCCTCATCGCCCAAGATCTCGGTGAAAGAGCGCTGGGTGGGTCGGCGACCAGCATAGGGGGAAATCACGGTGACCTCTTCCTGCTCCTCGCGAGGGGCAAATAGAGCGAGGGAAGCGTGAGGGTCACGAAGAGGGTTGGTCGACTGCGAGCGGTTGTGCATTGGGAGATCCTTGGTAGATGTAGGAGCTCCGCCTACCTTGACGCACCTCGTGATCAGAGTAATCTGGTCCCTGCCATCGCGGATGGGCCAGTTGCGACCCGATCTGCCGATAACATCGAGTTGCTTGAGCAGCGAGCCTTGATCCCAGGTCTGGCGGATCTGAAGGATTTTGCCGTCGGCATTGAACAGCACGATGTGGGTAATGGCAAAGGACACAGTTCGGTCGGCCAGGAAATTGTCGTCCAAGCCAGGCAAGTAAGGGCCGCCGCTGGACACGAACTCCAAGACGAGCTCGGCCTCTAGCACCACGGCATTCTGGCCTTCGATGACGAAGAGCACGTCCTCCTTCTGCTTCTTGCTCTGGTTGCGGAAGGTCGAGAAGTGCTTAATAATGTTGTCGGCGCCGTTGAAGCTAGTGGTCGAGGTAATGTAGTGCAGCGACGCGTCTTGCGCGAGAGCCGACGGGCTCGGGGCAGCGAGGAACTGCTTGTAAGCGGTTTGCAACGCCATCTTTTCGATTGCGACGCGTCGGATGGAAAAGTATGGAGGGGGAGAAGTTGGGGGGGAACCAAGGCGAAGATTAAAGTTGTCGAAAATAAAAGGGAGCGGGTCCCGAGCAGAGACGAGGATGCAGGGAAAGTGCAGGGTGAATGCATGGGGAAGGGGGTCTTCCAGCCTTGGCAGGCACCGTGTGGACAAAATAACGGGTATTATGACACAGTCTTCACTTCCCAGAGCGAGGCAGGCCTTGTAGGGTATTTATCCAGGAGACGTCAAAGATAGACACTGTTCAAGAGGTGCGCAGAATGGTCAACAGGCTTGGATAATATGAGGCAGAACAACAGTGCTCTTAAAGATAATTAGTATAGGGGATGTAATAGTAATATTTACCTAAGCAGTCGGCCTTATATTCACTAGGTTGATCTTGAGAGCACTAGAAACACCTGTTTACGGCATTTTTAAGTAAGCTGACAACATTCTATTATTCATCTCTTTCAGAGGCCAATTCGGTCACTGTACTTCGTGTTGGATGCGACATCATATTTCGTCCTTCGTATTCCCATAGACTTTGGCGCCTCTCTCCCTGACAGCTGCAAGGCGCAGGAAGATTCATGCAGGCGCATCCGGGAAAACAAGACGCGTCGCCGGCGCGAGCTTGGTTCTACCAGAATTGCCGAGGAAACCGAGATATCAACAGGTATTCCTTTTCATGCGTGTCGAAGCTGGTTTGTTTACTCCGTTGACACGGCAAGCCAGGTATGGGTATGTACCTCAGTTACATAAGTTACATAACATGTAAGAGTCGCATAAACAACCCCGCATTTTCTGGGCTCTAAGCCGATTGGAGTTCCCAGCCATAAGTTATGACATCTTCTCTTCATGATTTATAAAGCTAGAGCTACAAACTATCTGATCCACAGCCATATTTTGTCAGCAAGATCGATGTCGACGGGCGGGTGCAGTTTGTTCCAGAGAATATGAACTTCATGCGCTGGCTGCATGCAAATGCCCCGCTGCCCGTTTCGTTTCAGCGTGAGTGCCTGCCCCACATCTGTCGCAGGGATCAAGGTTTCGGGACCGTCGAAAGGAGACTAGACCGCCTTGGCACCCCAGCTTCGACTGGAACCCGCCAAGAGATGCAAATGACGACCACTCTCTGCTTCCACCTGAGAGCAAAAACTCTACGATATCGAGCCGATTTTCAAGTCCTGCAGGTGAAATCACCGACTTATGGGAGCCTCACGAACTCGACTGACGCCTCGAACTATCTGTGCTACCCTCCAGCAGCACAAGTCACTGCCCACCGCAGCGTCACCTGCGTTGAGGAGGCAACCGCCATCCATACCGTCGGGAACGACTTCGATACGCTGTCAACTAATACCGCTCCGAGTGGCAATGATAGCCAATAATGCATCAACCGTGGCTTTCCCCGGTCAGCTGGCTGACAGCATGCTGTTCGTTATGTGTTTCAGGTGAGAACTGATTCAGTCTACAGATTGCATCCATTCCAATTCAGCCTTATGGGTTCCATGGGCTCAAGTCACGAACCGCTTTTCCGGGTGCTCAAACAAATAGCGATCAACAATGTGTATCTTCCATTGATGGCTGTCTTTATGAGCCTCTTCGATGAGGCTCTTTGCTTGGTCCTTTTATAGGGCTGGGTTGCCTGGCTATTCCCACATTATTTCTTCTCTCTATCATAACTCCAGCGACTCAGCAATCGATCAATCAACCATGATAATCTACCCTCCTCTACCATCCTCCCCCTTATCACCAACACTGCCCCTATCTCCACCGTCGTCACCACCGCGGCCTGTTGTTCTTGCAAAACCGAAATCAAAACCACAGCTTCATACCCATCTTCACCATCAAACATACAACTCACTCCTATCACTCCCGTTGGCCTTTTCTATACGTGCTCCCTCTGCTCTGCTGAGCCCGTCCAACCTCAGAACCGCCCTCCTCGAGCTCATTCTTTACTTCCCCAACAACAGATCGTGCACCCTTCTTCGAGACCTCGACGACTTTTTCACTCTCAACAACGGCTGTGACGGCATCTCACCGCCTGCCAAGCAGGCCATCACACCAACCACACCTGGTGACTCACCATCTCCAGAGTTCATAGCAGAGAAAATCGACCGGTTAAAGGAACTACTCTACCAATGGGAGCGAATCATCCCGTTTCGCAGCCCCGCAGAGCAAGAAGGATCCCAAACACAGCATAACATCAACGATGAAGGCTGGAAGGAGTGGTGGAAAGAACACCCACAGCAGTCGCAAATCACAACCCCAGACGACTATGATGAAGAGGAAACAGACGAGGAGGATATCCCTTTTGTTCCTGACCACCGAAGAGATGCTGCTATAGCCGATACAAAACAGACTGTGATCATCGGGATCGATGAGTCAGATCGAGGTCAACAAGAACAAGTACTTCGCACAGATGCCGACACCACCCAACGAACCGTGATCATTGGCATCGACACAAACGCACCATCCCTTCCCGGCCCGGAGCACCGCATACACATCGACACGGCCAACAAAACCAGACTCGACGTCCTCCGTAGCAGGAACCACCACCACCGCTTCAAGACAGCAGCTTTGAAGTCCCTCCTCCAGCAGTTCCTCGCTCAGGTGTTGCAGAAGGAGATGTGTTCAAGACTGGGAGGGATGAGGAACGACAACACCTCGTTGGAACATTTCTTGAGGAGAAGGGAGGGAGACTGTGGGGGCCGTTGACAGATTGTTCCAGGATGGTAACGATTTCCCGAGTTTACGGCATATTCAGTTTAGTACATAACCGCCAAACGGGCAAGGTAATAAATAATAATTTCCATTCAATCCTTTTCTTTTTAAGGCCTTTCAATTATCTTTCAGAGCCTTTTAACTATATTTTAAAGCCTTTTAATTATCTTTTAAGGCCTTTTAATTATCTTTTAATGTTATATGCCCATTTTGCAGTGCCAGTTATTTTATCTAGGACGTGTGTGGGTCGGGGGGGGCCCAAAAGATAAATCGGGGGGTCCCAAAACTATCGCTCCATCTTATATGAAAACCTACATGCTCCCCTTCCTATGCTAAAAATGACCGTGGTATCGAACAGACTAATATCAACCGTATCTACCGACCCCATGTAAATCCAAGCTGAAATATGTAACATCTCCATCTCAAGTCCTTCACCCAAACCCAACCGCCCAAGCCGCGTTCCCCAATTGCCTCAGCACAACAACGATATTCTCACTCACCGGCGGCAACCCCCCCTCTTTATTCCCACCCCCTATCCCCTCAGCAAAATTCGCCTGCAGAATCTCCTTCGCAACCTCCATCACCCCCCTCGGATCCTCCACCGAAACCGGCTGCCCAACCCCCCCACTCAACCCCTCCACACCAACAAACCTCTCCCCCCCGTACATCAACCACTCCTCCAACCCTCGCCCAACACCGTCCCCATCAATCACCAACATCGGCCCCCCCACCATCATCCCACCACCAACCCCATCATTCTTCTCCTTCTTCTTCTGCCCCGACAACGACGCCCGAACCACGATCCCATAGGTCCATATACACAACGCGGCATGGTGCACAGCAATAGCCCAAAAGTCCTTGAGATGGCCCTTGGGAAACACCCTCCCCCACCTGAAAATCTGCCCGGCATGGTACAGCGCCTGCCGGCTGTCACTACTCTCCAAACACCACTTCTGCAGGCGGGGGTACACCCTCCGGGCTTGGTCCTCCCCTTCTTTTCCCGTCAGCAGCTGGAGGTCGATGAGCGAGACGTGGAGGTTCATCTGCAGGAGATGCAGCACCATCGATTCCTGAGCAGACAGCATCTCGTGCCATCCTCTGGTGACGGACTGGAAGAGATGCAACTGGCGTCGTAGTTCGGTGTGTCTCTGAGATAAAAGAATCTCTGGGTTCGTGTCGGAGGGGAAAGGGGAGGAGGAAAGCAAGACGGATTTCAGTTGTCGGTACTCCCATATCAACGCCCAGAACCCGTGGAGGTAGATGCTGATAGCGTATTGAATGTCCAAGAGGTGGTGGTTGGTGGCCAAGAGTCTGATGTCCCTGAATAGATCGCCTAGTGAGGGGGGCCGGTTATTGTCGCCCTCTCCGCTGCCGGCTCGGGATTCCAAGTACCGCATCTTAAACTCCTCTGCTGTTCTGGCGAACCAGAGTTCTCTTGAGCACGGAAGGGGAAGCGTCAACTCGGCGTAGGACATGGACGGGTTGTTGAACTGTGTCATGGACACCTGGGCATCTCGGAGATAAACGTGGAAAACGAGGCGTTTCCATGATTCGAGCTGGTACCATTTTTTCCATTTCTCTTCGAGGACTTTGCTTTCGTCTGAGGGTTGGATAATGACGTCTGGGTAGGCATTCTTGGTGAATTTCCCTCTGTAGCGCATCATTGCGATAGGTATGGACAAATGGCATTCTGCAATTTCCATTTTTCGTCGGTTTCCGCTCCAGAGACCGACGTCTTGCACCAGCATCAGGGCCTGGACTGGGCCGATGAGGCCAATGTTGGTGTTATCTTCTTCGAATCGCCCTGGAATCGATACACGGACGGCTTCTTGTAGGGCAAAGCCAAATCTTCGTAATGTGGTGACAGGAGCGAGAACGGCACCAGCAGCAGTGGCCATGGCAAGCCACTCGGGAGACTGCTGGTTCATAGAGAAGGAACCGTAGTGAATCCATGATGAGACTTGACACATGTGTGCCGCCAGGAAGATGTGAATCCAGGTGTCCATCATGTCCGCTGACGGGAATGAAGACGCCACACGGTTGACCATTCTGTTTTCCCGGCATGTACTCAGAACAATGGCCAATATCTTGTCGCGGTTGGAGCTATGCAGTGTGTCCTTTACCACTCGGTCAGGTTTGATGGCTCCGTGAGCATCCTTAGATAATAATGGTAGGTTAGATTGCTCAGTGTAACCACTATCCGTCGTCTTTGGAACCCACCGCCATGGAGATTCGGTCCATATTTTGACCAATTTCGACCGCATGGCAGCCACCTCTGCCGAATTATCACCGTTCGTTGAATCAGGCACATTTTGTGTGGCATCAGGATTCCAGTTGTTAAGAAGACCAAAGTCGAAATCTCGAAAGTCCAAGTTGACATCATCGCAAAAGTCGAGCACAGCCAATCCTTGTGCTTCCATTCTAGCTGAGCTTTCCAGTGACTGGTCATACAGAACGTCGCGGAGGAAGTCTGAGAATGGCACTTTCTCCATGTCTGGATTCATTATATTCAGGCCTTGGTTATGATAGTTGACCTGACCGCGATTGAAGTTGTCCGAGTTGCTTTGGTCCATCAGCGTCTCGGGCGTTGGTAGTTGCGATTCTTCATTGAACTGCCGGTCATCTGGCGTGACAGAGTTGCTAGCAAGACTAGACTGTTGATATCGCGAAGACGATGGAAAGTTATTCAAGGCAGGGTTCAAAGCTGGCAGTTGAAACTCGGGCTCACCGGCACTTGTTGGGTGAGGATGCTGCGATGATGAAGCGCTAGGAGATGAGTCCCGCGGGTGAGATTCAAAACCATGAGCGTTTGCAGAAAGGTGCAGCAGATGCATTGCCGCATCTTCTGATGACGCAACCTCACATGTTATGCCACGGGTCTTACATCGTGTACATCTGAGAGGGGGGAGTCAGTCTGAGTTCAGAGAAAATGCGTGATGCATCGTCAGGGGCACTTGCGGTTTCATCTCCTCACACTTGACCCTAGCCTTGGCACATGCCTGACAAGCATGTGCAACACGGCCGACACCAGGAGCCGCGCTGCTGAGGCGTTTCCGTTTGTTGCTACTCTCATCTTGATGGTTGGCGCGGTGACGTTTGAGGAGGTCTGCCCTAGCAAAAGCTTTGGAGCATATCTGCAAAGCATATCAGCCTCGTATCAATAAAGTGAGATAAGTTTGACACAGCTTCCCAGACGTACATCACAGACAAACCGCTTGCCTAGTGTGTGGGTTGCTATATGTCTCTAACCCATTATCTTGATCAGCAATGTGAAGACGTCAAAAGTCCGAGACAGGTGGTGTCACCTGTAGATGCTCAGGCCGAGAATACCGACGTAAGCAATGAGCACATTGATACAGTGAGAGTGTTTTGTCATGGGGGGCTCGCAGTTGTGATTGTTGCGGCTGTTGCAAATGAGAAGAGTTCGCAGAAGCGGCCGAATCAGGCGGGTGTGGGAAAGAGGCCGGAGCCGAACCCAGAGCGGTGCCGGTCAAAGGGCCGGCGGCTGATGTCGAGAGCGGAAGGCTGGGTGGAGCAACTACCGACTGGGACTGGCCGTGAAGAGGCACGGAATTATTAATTGGTGGGTCGATGAGTTTCCTGATGGGATACATGGTGGATTGGCGAGAAGTCTATCAATTGGGTGTGACTCTGGGTCATGGTAGCGCTGGCATCATTGAGGCACACCGACTGGCCAACGGAGATGTGGTGGAACAAGCCGGTTGTCAATTGCTCATGTCCGCTTGCTAAAATGCAGATGTCGGCGACACTTGTAACTTTTGACAGACAAGGAAGTGAACTTGATGTTCAACTTGGCTCCCGTCGTCTCTTGTCAAGAGCAGTGACCTCGACCCCAGACCCTGGCCAGGCCACGCGTTCCCCCATTCAGCGGCCCCATGCTTGGCACGCCAGCTTGAAGACAGCGTCACTCAGTGGGTGGTCTCCACTAATGTTTCGCAGCAAACGCTCGGCAGGCAATCCTGGTGCAACTCTCTGAGTGCATCTGATCATCGACTGAAGATCCGGCAGAGCAAGCCATGACTGTGCCTCCCTTAAATGAGGAAGACTCGTTGGGTTCACTGTGCCCGAGTAGTGCCCGCCTTCCGAAGCCCTCGGTTCCGAATGCTCAAAGACCCAAGCGACTAACGGCAAACCAGGCATTGGGCTTTTTTACCACAAATTGGTCGTTGCATCCCAAGCAATCAAAACTGCAGCGTATATTGATTTGGCGACTGGGACACCCGGCGCTGCATTCGCACCAACTGTGCCCATCTGACGATAATGATGGTTCTGGTACAGCATCAATACCGCGAGTCCACCAGTCTGGGACCATGTTCATTATTTGAAACTGCTATGGGATTTTCAGCAGCCATCAAAGAGAAGCATCACGACCCCATGCAACGCGTCTGGAGACAGTGACATTGAGATAAGCTTAAGATGCCAATGTTGGGGAAGTCCGCAAGACCCACAAGGCAATATATCTCAAAGTCTTGTCCTGGCTCGGCGCCCCAGACCCTTGAGGAAACACAAACACAAGCCTCTAGCAAAGTCACAATGCCATGATGAGCCAACAACTACTCATCTTTGCCTGCAACCGCTCAACTGCCACCCAAGATGGCCACGAAGGAGGGTAGGCAATAACATTCGGTCTTGTCCCTTCTCACCACCCTTGCTAGGTACTCAACCAGGAAAGCCAGCCGTCTCCCAGGTGGTAGGGCGGCCCGTCGACTCTATACCACCCCCGGGAGTTGGAACGGAGCTATCAGCCGCTATACCATCACATCCCCCCAACCTGTCTCATGGCGGTGAGATTCAGAGATGGATTCGGAACCGAGTCTGTGCGTGCAGACACCGGCTGGTTTCATTAATGCTTGGTACTGTGATGGGCAGAAAACATATCGTCTTTTGCTCACTCCCATATTGCCTCACCGCCGAGCACACTCACCCATCAGCCCTTACGGAGCTACGGAATGCTTCCTCGCGGTCTTCTCTTCAGGAGTTAAGGCTGCCCAGCAAAGCTATTCGGAGCTCCGTGTATGGGCGGGTGTTGGGCCTGCCGTTCTGGTGGTTCAAATATAAAAACACAGGTTGGGAGTTTAAACAAGGGTGGCACTGGAACATGCAGTGCAACCGATGGCATAAGGTACAGTCCCATGAGATCCCAGCACCGGCAATGGTGGGCTAGGGTGGCACGCTGTAGACAAAATAATTGGTACTGCAAGTCAGGATCACATCTTAAGAATAGTAGAAAAGGCCTATTAACTATCTTCTTTAAGCTTATTACTATCTTTTAACACGGTAAAAATATCTTTTAAAGTATTTACGATATCTTCCAAGGCCTTTTAACTATTTTTAAAATATTTTAACTATCTTTTAAGGCCTTTCAACTATCTTTTAAGCCTTTTAACTATGTTTTAAGGCATTTTAACTATCTTTTAAGGTCTTTTAACTATCTCATGGCCTTTTGATCATCTTTCAATATTATATTCCCGCTTTGCAGTGCCAGTTATTTTGTCCAGGACGTGGGTGGGCAATGCGCCGCGACAAGTCGACCTCCCCTGTGCCAAGGAGCGAGCCAAGACGTATTCAAGATGCAGGGATTGTAACTGTCTTTTTGCATATTACAACTCACACTGTCACTGTATCGGTCTTGTGTATGTAGCAGTCGCCCAAAGAGCCCGTGAGGGAAAGCCGTCTCGGCCTTTTCCTGGCGCGGATGAGCGAGGAGTATATGATAACAGAACTTCGCAGCACTAGTTGCTCCTGACCGACTCGGCTTTTAGGTTGTTGTGCCAGGTCCTCCTTTTCCGACGCCACTCTGGACGAAGGATCGAAGCTAGAAGAGAGGCCTGATCCTCTTCAGGGAACACAAACATCATATTTGGGACGCCCCAATAGCCCCTGATTTATTATTGCCTTGGTCAAATATTGGTCTTTGAGCAGGTATATCTATCTCACCAGCTCGGCTCCCCCTTTCATGTCTTGCCAGGTACTAACTCTCAGCAAGGAGAGATCATGGCTGGGGATCATATTGCAGCCCCTCTGGAGGCCAATCATCATGGGGACCGTGTTGAGAAGAAGAGACAGGTCACCCTCGGCAACGTTCGTCTCCGTGACCAAAGCACGAACGAAATCATCTTGATCCCAACGCCATCTTCAGACCCCAATGACCCACTGAACTGGTATGTCTCCTCGTTCTCCGTATCGAAACAACAGCATATAGCTAACTCTCACAGGCCGCAATGGTACAAGTATTACATGGCAACGGTCATCTGCCTGGCCATGATGATCTGCAACTTTCTTGCGGCTGGCCCTTCCATTGCCATGGTCAACATCACCATGGAGTTCTTCGTCGGGGCTCACCCGGGAAGAAACCCCAAGCTCTTCCATGAGGCTGTGGCCAAGGTGGCCTACTTCTTCACCACCTGTGCTCTCATGCAAGGTATTGGAAACTTCTTCTGGGTGCCTGTTGCCAACAAGTGGGGGCGTCGGCCGACATATGTCTTTAGCTATTTGCTTTACTTTGTAAGTCGAGGGCCACGGAAGAGATAAGAGGACAGTGACTAACAAGAATCTCAGGCCTCCGCTGTCTGGCTCTGTTTTGAACGCTCGTACGGCGGTTTCCTCGCCGGCCGTGTCCTCATGGGCTTTGGTGCCGGTGCCGCCGAGACAATCGCCCCCATCACCATCGCCGATATCTTCTTCCTCCACGAGCGTGGCACCGTCATGGCTTTGTACAGCTCCTTCCTCGCCGTCGGTGTAGCCATCGGTCTCATCATCTCTGGGTAAGCACCCTCTCCCAACCACCCTCCCCCTATACCGAAATCTAAGCATTCCATTTTTCCAGTGTCATCACAATCGACCACCACTGGCGCGTGATCTTCCAAGTCGCCTCCGCCCTCGTCGGCCTCGTCCTCCTCATCGCCTTCTTCGCCTTCCCGGAAACAGCCTACATCCGCGAGACCCCCCGCGACGACAGCTCCTCCACCGGCACCCCCAACCAGCGCTCCTCCACCGAGAAAAACCCCGTCACGACCATCTCCGACCCCGAATCCCGCCGCGGCGTCTCCACCTCTCTCCCAAAGAAAGCCTCCTACCTCTCCACCCTCAAAATCTTCCACGGCACCATCACCCACGAGTCCTTCTTCAAACTCACCGTTCGTCCTCTCGGGCTAATATGCCTTCCTCCTGTTCTCTGGGCTGCCCTCGTCGAGGCCGCCACAATTGGTTTCCTGGTGGCTATGACCTCCAACGTGGAGATCGCCTACGAGGCAACATACAAGTTCAAGTCCTGGCAGGTAGGTGTGTGCTTTGTCTCGGCTTTGGTGGGTAGTTTGGCTGGCATCCCGCTCGGTGGGTGGTGGGGTGACAAAGTGGCGGATTACTTCACCAAGAGGAACGACGGCATTAGAGATCCCGAGATGAGGCTGCCGGCGATGATTCCGGCGATGATTACCGCGCCGTTGGGGTTGGTGGTGTTTGGGGTGGGGATTGAGAAGGGGGCGCATTGGATGGTGCCGAATTTGGGGATTGCGCTGTGTAAGTTTTTCTGACCCCATGCTGGAGAACGAGTGCTGACGAGAAAATAGTGAACTTTGCTATTGTGCAGGGGACGAACGTTGCCTTGGTTTATGTTATTGACGCTTACAGGCCGGTGGCGGGAGAAATCACGCTCGCTGTGATGGGGTTCAAGAGTTTGTTTGGGTTTTTGCTGTCGTTTTATACGAATACTTGGGTTCAGCAGGCTGGTTATCAGAATGCGTATGGGACGATGGCGGCGATCTCGGCTGCGGTGTTGGTGTGCTGGATTCCGCTGTATTTCTGGGGCAAGACGATCAGGCATGTCACTTGGAGCTGGCCGGTGATTAGTTATATTCACTGGAGTGAGGACCGGGAGGTGGGTGAGTAATTTCCATCGTTTTGGGCAGGCGTTGTTTGTGAAAGGGATAGGTACGATTTGCTGCAGGGATCATTTTCCTGAATGACCAGTTGAACGAGCAAAAGGTAAGGTAGTATGTAACTTAAGGTATTAAGCCGGGAGAAAATGCCCTATATCCTATTTTGCTGAGATTTACTGGCTGTGAATCCACAAGCTGCGCATTCCTGCCTATCAACTATCAAAGATATGTATGATAATGTGTCAGTCTCGAAACCAAAGTCGGTGTGCTTGATCTCATATAGATAGGTAGGTATATGACCGAGTGCTGAGGACCCTTTTTATCTTACACGGTTAAGTGTCGAAGACTCTGAACGAAACTTCAACACCGGGACTTTCACGTCTTTCTCAGAAAGTCTCATGCTAAACGCTACATGATAATGGGTATCGATTCAGATACCTAGTCCAACACAGAGAGATTGCTACACGAAAGAAAGGCTTCAAAAGATAGGTAAGGTAAGTAGTAAACAGGCATCGAAAAGAGAGCCCTTACTTTAAAAGCCTTTTGGCTATCTTTAAGGTGTATCTACTACTCCTACAACACTCGGCTGTATTTTGAACTATGTGAATGGTGCCCACTCTCTAGATTATCTGTCCACACTGAGCATACCGTAGGAAGACCCCGACACAGCGAAAACGGACATCGAAGCTACATAAATAAATCATCTATGGGGCAGATCGTTGTTTATTAACAGTCCTCTTCAACCTCGCGCACATGGACCTCCGGAGTAGGCGGCCACCTCTCATCTCTCAACACTCTTTGGTTCGGTTGAGGCTCTTGACTGCTGCGATCCTTGATCATTTGATAGATCTCGAGATGGCCATTGTTGTAAGCCCATTCTTCTGGTGTCATACCTGCCTCGTCTTTCACCGCAACATTGGCCCCATGGGTTAAGAGAAATTCCACGATCAGTTTATGACCTTTCTGGGCAGCATATGATAGAGGCGTCTGATCCTTTGAATCTGCAAGATTCACTCTTGATCCCCTTTTATGAAGGACTCTTATGGTCCAGATGGAACCATGCTCAGCAGCATACGAGAATGCTGTGCGCCCATGTCTGTCTACCGAGTCGGTTTGAGCGAAGTCCCCTTTCTTCAAGAGCAGTTCAGCACACTCCGCTGCCGAATATTTTTCATGGCCACATATAACCTTTATCAACGCTGTCTGCTGGTTGTTGTCAACGGTCCATGGATCCGCCCCATGAGACAAGAGCAACGCCATGGTGGACGCATGTCTCTGGTGAGCGGCTATCATTAGCGGCGTGGTACCGTTGATATCGGAAATACAGCAGGTTGCACCCTTTTCGAGTAAGATCGAAACTATGTCATTCCATCCTATTTCCACCGCAGGGAACAATGGCGTCTCGCCGCTCGCTGCCCTTATGTGAATCGAAGCCCCTGCATCTAAAAGTGACATGGCAAGTTTGTGCCAGCCTAAATGTATAGCCTTGTGTAATATGGTTTTTCCTTCTTTGTCCTGCGCGTCGATGTAGGTACCGAGCCTCCTAGCAACTATGTGTTCCATGTGAGATTCGAGAAGGTTAGCTATGGCTAGTTCCTTAATAGCGACACTCAGAAGGCTGCTGATGTGGCTGGCTCCTATAGCATTGAAATCAGCTGTTTGTTCAATGAGCAGCCTGAAGATGGCGAGATTTGGTTTTTCTCTTTCCAGGGCCGCTTTGAACATCAAAATGCGCCGAGCAATGGGATCCAGCCAGCCAGAAAAGATGTCTTCATCTAGTAAGAAAGTCGTTTGCTCTTCGTTTTCCGCCTGGATGGCTTTGATCACCAAAGCAAACCAGTCCGGTTCCTCAACAGATGCTTTGAGGATGCCTGCGTGCCTGTGCTTCAATGCCCAATCTGCTATTGCCTCGCCTTTAGCATACACTATTTCTTGCGTGGCAACTCGCCGCAACATTTCCTGTATGGCTAGGTTGTCATATGAAAACCAGCGGCTGTGCTGCAACCAGTATTCCTTGGCGTAAGTGTGAAAATGGTGCTGGAGTGCATTTGGCTGTGGCCCAATATGTTTTATGAGGATTTCGCCGACATTAAAGCTGGGGTTTTTGTGTGATTGTAACAACTTGACAGCCGCGGACCGAAGGTTTTGTGAAACTGCTAGCGATTCAACGATTTTGACCGGTGCATCTACCGCATCGATCTGGGGAGCCACCAGTCTAGAGACCCGTGATCTGAATATGTCATAAGAAAGATACGTAATAACAATATCTCCCATTGACTGGGCAGCTCTTTCCCTCTTCAGAACAGATGTTGAGGACTGCTGGAACTCGCCAAACAGAAACTGAACAACACTATGATGAATAAGTCTTACGGCAAATGACTCTTCATCGATCTCAACAAGACTTCCACAAGTCGCAAGTGCTGAATAAATGTTGTTGACGTGACATGCTGAATAAATGTTGTTGACGTGACATGCTGGATCCCAAACAGAATTCCCAGGGATCACGCTTAGAGCCAGGCGGAACTCCTCTGTATTCAGAGGTCGGTAGGCGGCTGTGATGATCTCTAAAACCCGAATCTGGTAATTCTTGGCTTCTGTTGCCGTTGCCTTTCTCAGGATCCTGGAGAATGTCTCAGGCAGGCCCTCTGGAAGATTTTCCAAAGCAAGATGAATTTCCGCGTCGGTCTTTGCATCACACAGGGATGCAATCTGTAGAACCACCCAAAGAAACATGCCCTGAGCCCGACTGATAAGAGCATCGAATATTTTGAGAACGAGGGCAGGATCACCCAGAGTCAGCTTCCCAGATTCGATGCACCTGGTCAACTCGGAACGGATGAAATCGGCAATATCGTCGTTGTTTTCTGGAATGCTCAAGAATCGTCTTTTCAAGAGCTGGCCATGCTCTCGTTCACCCAAGGCAGTTTCTGGCTCCAGCCTGACCGAGACACATACGTGCAAGTAAAATCCGACCTGGAGAGCCTGGAGTTGACTGTAAACCGTTTCTCTTTCAGACTGGTCGCATTCGTCAAGTCCATCGATGATAATGTAGGCCTCTAGGCCATGAGGGAATACCCGTTGTAGGAGTTGGTATCCCATCTCAAAATCTACCCCAGTTGTGGGCAACATGCGTGTTAAATGCTCCTGACCAACCAGGCGCTCAGCTTTGGCAAGGTCGTTGACACTTGTGATAAGCTGCCGTATAAGGGACCCCATAAGTGTTTTCCCCTTTAAACTCTCGCGAATATCATGCCGGCAAAAGAAGTACGCAATAGGACATCTTGCACTTCTGATGTTACGGCTGAGGTCGGAAACAACATTAGCAAGAAGGACAGATTTCCCAGATCCTAGCTTGCCCTGACAGATCAGTGTTGAAGACTCGTTTGCGCCTCTCCAGTTGCGATACTCGGTGCTGCGCTGAAGGAGATTTGTGTTGCCGGCTTTCCGGATTTCTTTCCAGCTAGTCTGATGGTCATACGTCGAACAATATTCGAGGATTCGAATCCGTGTGGTTTCCCGTCGATGGGATTGATCTAGCTTCATGAACGCTTGAAAGAGGTATCCATGCTTCTCGATGCTTCTACTCTTGAGAAGGCTGACCTCTTCTTTGATCGAGACCGCCCACTTATCAAGCTCCGACTGATAGTTCTTGATGTCTTGATCATTCAGGAATGTCATCATTTGCCGGAAAACCGACTGTTTGGTAAACTTCACAAACTGGTGGCAGAAGCGAACCACGACGGTAAAATACTCGCACATATTCGATCGTAATGTTTGAGACTGAGGATAAAGCAACGCCATCTCTTGGTAACGAGGGGCGGAGCGCCCAGCATCCATCAGTAGTATCGACAGTTTCTCGACAAAGGTCGAGTAGCTCGCCATTAACTAGACATGAAGTCAGTATACCTAAGCTGTACTGCGGTCTCAAACGCCGTCGTATCAGGCCATAATTAGAACACCAAACTTACAAGCAAGCTGAATCGCACCAGAGACCAAACTCCACATGCAATTAGGTTCTGTGATCCCCCAAGAATAACGTCTCCAATGGACGCAAACCTCTGAGCGGATTCAAGAAAATTGGTGAATCGGGGACCAAGACATCGTCCACGAAAAGCGTTGTTTTTGGAGACCTCCTGGTCGATCTCGGCTGTGATTTGCATGACATCGCTAATATTTGGGGGCGATCGATCTGCCTGAGTTCGAAAGGTGCGGAAAGTCTTTTGCTGATCAAGAGTCAAGTCTCTTTCGAAATGCCCCAGGGCATCTTTCAATCGGGCTTCCGCTTTGGATCGTGTCACGGCTGCCCGTATCAAGGACATACTGACATATTCGAGGGAAAACCCTTGGAACGTCAAACATCCAATAACACGGCGATGTACTCTTTCGATGGTTAATGAGGAAGAAACAGGAAACCCGATTATTGATAGTATTGCCTTGTCGAGTTTTGTGCCAGCTGGCTCAGCTGAAGATGCATCAATGCCCGCCAATCACGAGAGTTCCGTGGCGATCGTGGAAAGCCTCGCTGATTGCCTTGGCGACTAAGGTGACCTACCTACCTTAACACGTCCTGGACAGAAAAACTGGCATTGCAAAATGGGAATAAAGCATTGAAAGACAGTTGATACGCCTTAAAAGATAACGAATAGGCCTTAGTAAATAATAATAATACCTTAAAATATACCCTTAGTGCGTTGAAAGATAGTAATAGGCCCTAAGAAGAAAATGAATAGGCCATTTCTACTATTTTAAAGGTATAATCTTGGCTTGCAGTACCTATCATTTTGTCCACGGCGTATGCGTGTAGAATTATCCGTTATATTGGCATTGGCACCCTTAGTTAGAAAAGAGATACTGAACAATTGCTGACGCTTCGATCTCAGCAGCAAGGGACATATCCACTGGTGCTTGTTGGAGGCCCAAGGACATAAAAGAGGGAACAGATTCCAAATGCCAAACAAGTCTCTGAACATGCCGCAGATCCACATGGGCAGGAGCAGGGGCCTATGGTGTATCTAACTGCAAGAACGGAACATCCGTGATCCCAGCTTTCCAGTTCCTCAGGGTCTGGATCTGCACGTCTGTAGGAAAGTGGCTACTGAAAAGGGGATCACGTATATTGGGAAAGACTTGTTTTTTCAATAATTTATCTAAGAGACTGCGTTTGGAGAAGTGACAGATTTCCATCTTAGTCTCAAACGGAGATAGAGTAGACCTTGATACCATGACTTTCTAGAGCACAATAGATAGACCCTTGCAAAGGGTTTATTCCGGCTCTCTCTATCAAGCTCATTTCCTTTGAAATCTGTCTCTTTTCTAAACACATTTTGCTTCCCAAGGTCAGGAAATTGATACCCAGGCCGACTGCTTGCCAGAATGATTGAGCTTGGTTTTGGGTAGGTAGGTAGGTACTGTTGCAAGCTCTCGGGACGGTGCTTCTTTCACATATCGGCCTGCTCTCTTTCATTCTTGCCAGTCAGCTCGTGCCTGTCCCATCTGGTGAAGGACAGCCGACTGAGGGCTGGTGGCGCCAATCTGGCCATTTCAACAATTAAGGAAGGCAGTTTGACACAGGTGTGCCTGCAACTGCAAATCCAGCTCCTCAAATGGTTGCTGATGTGCTGACCTTCTGACTGCTTCGTATCCTGTTCCCATTCCAGTACCTTCACCCACATTGTCATTACGTTGTCTCCCAACCAAACGTCAACCACATCATGGCTTCTTTGTCTGCCGGTGGCACCGTCAATTTGCTCGACAAGTCGGATCCAATCCACTTCAAGGTGCACCTCACCTGACCACATTCAACTCGGGCGGTGATGAACTTGACTGCATTGCACTGCCTAGAATCTAAGGTTTTTTATTCCGCTCTCGTACAGCATGTTCCGGGACATGTCCTGGACAAAATATCTGCTTGGCACTGTAAAGTAGAAATATGGCATCAGAAGATACCTAGGTCGATAGATCTTCAAAATAAACAATATGCCTCAAGAGATATCGAGAACACCTTCACATATAATTTTAAAGCGTCAGAAGGGTAGTAATAAACCCTTGGATGATAGTTAATAGGCCTTTTCTACTCTTTTAGAGGTGTGATCGTGGCTTACAGTACCAGTTATTCTATCTACCGCGTGAAGGGCCAAAGTAATTACCTTACACTAACCTGTGTAATGCTTGGTTGGATATCAGGTACTCGCAAATAATTAATGAAAACAGTGAGTCTGCGAGCTTCCAGCGGCGGAACTACAGGTAGGCAAAATATGTGCATCATTTCATATTATATACAACCACGGGAATAGCTCCCGTCTCTCGACATCCCTTCTATTTCACCATCTTAAGGCTGGCTAGTACCCTGGAAGTTAACAGTGGTGCTCAGCTGGCCAGCATTCTTCTCATCGGTAGCAACATTCTTAGCCAGCTTCTTGGAAACATCAGCAAGTTTAGCAGCCGTGTCCTTGCCCTGAGCAGCTTCGACCTGAGCAATCATGACCTGGAGCTGCAGCTTCAAGACCTTGTTCTTGGTCTTGCCATTCTGGAGAGCCCTGCCAGTGGTCGTCTTCTCCCCGCCCGCCGCCTCGATCGCCTCGTTGAAGCCGCCGGCCTTGGTCTCGGCGCTCTCAGCTGTCTGGCGGGCAGCCTTGAGGATGGCGAGATCCTCAGCGTCGACGGAGCCGGGATTATTCAAGTTGATCTAACCGAGAGTTAGTAAACAGTATAAAACACGGGCAGTGAGCATGAACTTACAGGGAACTTGGCGTTGACCTCAGCAAGGGCATTGCCAGCGAGACCACCGGAGACTTGGAACTGTGAGAAGTTCTGGACTTGAAGGACGCCTCTCTTCTCGACGCTGCGGGTGTCGGCGCCGGTGGGAAGAGCCAGCGAGGTGGCGAGGAGGGAGAAAAGGAAGGTAGCCTTGAAGAACATTTTGATTTGATATGGTGATTTTTGAAGAGGGGGTGTTGGGTAGAAGTAGCCGGCTGTAAATAAAATGGAATGAATGCGAAAAGTTGTTGTTAAGACAGCACAGCTGTGTAAGAAGTGAAAATAAAACGATGAACAGAGACGAGAAGAAGGTTGATGTCGCTGCTAAAGAGAGAAAAAGAAACCAAACTTTGCTCGCTGACCACTTGGTCTTATATACCTATCAAAACATTCGAAGACTCGGTCCCTTTTACGAATCAATGTGCCATTGAAAGTGGTGTAGGGTATCATGATCTCATCATCCTAGCAGCGAACGATTCCACCCAGGCGGGAGACGAGCTCGTGTTCTTAGGACAGGGGCAAGGTGTTGGCGCCGTCCAAATCATGGTGTTATGCTCCCTGTTAGACGTATTCGGGTTTTGCATTGTCAATGGGATCTCGCGATGAACCGCCAGGAGATCCCCATTGCCCAGTTGGGAAGTCAAAGCCAAGCGCTGTCTGGACAGTGTCGCATCTGATCTCCTTCAACCCCTACCCCATCCCCGGACGCCAACCCCGTGCCGTCGGGATGGCACTAAACTCAGTTGAATAGCATCATCACTGGATGATGGATGGGTTGACCAAGTGAGTTGCGATATTCGGTCAGACTGTGTGTGACATAAAGAATTAGAGGCTTGTCGCAAAGAGCCATCGCAATCTTTCCTCGGTGTAAACAACACAGCTGCGGCCAATCTCCGTACTCTTCACCAAAATAGCAATGGACAAGATGGCGATCTGGTTGCTCATTCAAGCGATCATCTCGCAAGAGGCTATCGTTACCGTTGAAATCTCCGGCTATTGTCTCCGTACGGCGGTTCTCGAAACATCAGATGAAGTCGACACGGAGCTCGGGGCAGTCGCTCGGTTGGGGATGCCTGTCGACTATGACCTGATGAAACCCTGGTGTCGAAGTCGAGATCCACCGGCCATGTGTTTCAGAGCCTCTGACGTGCTGTCCGCAATCGGCGTTTGTGTTATGTAAACAATTGAAGATGTCAAGAGGATCAACAAGACAGAAGAATTTATGTGTTCAAGAGGTCTGATGAGTGCTGTAAAGTGTGAACGCACCGATGAGAAGGCAAGTTGAGCTCAGTCGGAAGGCAAAGATAAGATGAGAACCTCTTGGCAAAGTTATCGAGGCATCTAGATATATAGGGTTAGGGTTATGAGACAACTTACTGCCAAGCAAGACCCTGATGTCAATTAAGCATTTTTTGAAGCTCTCACGCCTTTCTACCATCTACAACCGTCACCACCCACCACCCTCACCATGGTCTCCCTCCGCCCCCCAGTGCTCCGGCACCTCCTCTCCAGCGCCCCCCGAACCCTCCGCGCCTCCCACCAGCGCCGATGGGCCCAAGTCCACGACGTCCGCTTCCTAGCCACCACCCAGCAACCCCTCAACACCATCGAGAAATACCGCGAGAAGCTTGCCCGCAAAGCCCAAGAAGAAGGCCACGGGACCATCGACTCCCTCAAAGCCGCCTACGCCGAAAAGATCCAAAAACTCCGCAAAGAAGCCGACGTTGTCGTCCCCACAACCCCACCACCATCACCCTCATCACCGCAGCCTTCATCTCAATCAACCGTCCAACAACCACCACCACCACAACAACAACAACAGCAAAAACCAAACAAGTCTTTTGATTCCTCAGGAATAAAGCCCCTCGGCTCGATCCTCGATCTCCCAAAAGTGTCTCCACTTCCAGAGAAGGAACTCACTGCCATCTGGCGCTTCCACCACGCCGCGAAACCAAACTCGCTGTGCGCGGTGATTCCGTCGGGGACGTACTCCCAGCTTGAATCCACTGCTAGACTCAACCCACATTTTGTCTTGCCGGTGCCGCATCCTGGCCAGGGGGCGGAGATCCACTTTGTGCAATGGACCTGGGACCCTGCGACCAACTCCTCCACGGTGCTGTTCACGCAACTGGCCGAGTACAAAGCCAGAGGGGAGTTCGCCCAGCCGCATACCACGGTTACGCATTACAAGGATCTCGCGAAGGATAAGGGCGTGGTGCTGATGCAGGGCACTGTGATGGAGGACAGGGGCGTCAAGGTCCAGGACGCGCAGTTCCTTGTGATGTGCCTGCAGAGGTTCTATGGCGGGTGGGATGGTGTTGATGGCCAGGCTGGGATGGAGAGGGCGGAGGAGAGGAGAAGGTTGCTGGAGTGGTTTGGAAGGGGCGATGCTAGGTTCAGTGTGGACAAGCTCTTGGAAGAGGCCGAGAGGATGGGTTGAGCGAATACAAGCACGGCTGACTGTATATAGATGAGCGGCTTGGAAAGTCTTGTATTAATATGTACATTAGACACTGTGGAGATTCACAGTTTGGATCCCTCTTGACGGGAATCTTTCTTGGCTTGCTCTCTCATGATCCGTCTCAGCACCTTTCCGCTGGGCGACTTGGGCACTTGATCGACGAAGTGGACGCCTCCTCGGAGCTTCTTGTGAGAGGCGACTTGTTTCGCTACGTGGTCGACCAACTCTTGACTCTTGCCGGGAGTACGGACAACGCCCTCACGAACAACGACATATGCTCTTGGCACTTCTGTCGCTAAGCTCTTGTCTTCGATTCCGATGACACAAGCGTCCAGGACATCGGGGTGAGTGAGTAATACCCCTTCCAGTTCGGCTGGCGGGACAGGGTAACCATCTGTTCATCGTCAGCATCATCCAATACCAAACTAAACATAGAGAACTTACTATACTTAATCAGCTCCTTTACCCTCTCAACGATCCAAAAATTCCCCTCCTCATCAACCCTTACCACATCGCCCGTTTTGAACCACCGGCCCCCCTTTTCGTCCAATCCAAAAACACCCTCGTTACTCCTATTATAGTACCCTTGGAACACATTCGGCCCCCTCAACCACAACTCCCCCTCCTCCCCCTCCCTCACCTCCCTCCCACTCTCCGCATCAACCACCATCCCCTCCATGCTCGGCATCAGCCTCCCCACACTCCCCATCTTCTTCTCCCAATCCTCAATCTCCTGACAGCAAACAACCGCATTCGTCTCCGACAGCCCATACCCCTGCTTCACCGGTACCCCCACCCTCTCCCACACCTTCCTGATCAGCTCCCTCCCCAGCGGCGCCGCCCCCGAGTGCAGCACCCTCAAGCTACTCAAATCATACCTCTCCACGTCCGGGTGCTGCGAAAAAGCCAGTATCACCGGCGGAGGAACGTACATAAACGTCACCTTGTAAGTTTGTATCGCCTTCAGTACCTGAACCATGTCAAATCTAGGCAGAATCACCAGCCTCCACCCCGACAGTATCGATAACAGCACGCAGCAGGTCAGTCCGTAGATGTGAAAGAAGGGTAAGATGGCCAGCTGGACGGATGACTGCCAGGGGAATTGCCTGCCTTCGGTGGAGGAGGCCTGCAAGAGGTTGGAGAGGGTGTTGAAGTGGGTGATGGGAACGCCTTTGGGGAGGCCGGTCGTGCCGGAGGAATACACCAGAAACGCAAGGTCAGAGCGCGGGTCGATGGCGGCTTTTTCACTACTGGAGACGGAAGTGGAAAGGGTGGTGTAATGCTGGAACTGGAGATAGGGCTTTTTTACTGGTCCCAAAAGCAGGATCCGGTCAAGAGGGAGACCGCATTCCTTCGCTGCTTGGACGGCGGTGGGGAGGCAGGATAGATGGGTGATGAGGGCTTTGGCTTTGGAGTCGGAGAGCTGGAAGGAGAGCTCGTGGGGGGTGTACATTGGGTTGGAGGGGGAAATGGTGGCGCCGGCGAAGAGGGCGCCGAGGGTTGCTATTGGTGTCTTGTCCCTCTTCTTGTCAATATACGTTACCATGGGATAGGAGGGAGGGGGGGGGACACATACATCGATGGAGTTGGGGGTATAAAACGCCAGCACATCCCCCTTCTTCCATCCCCAGTTCTGCACAAGCCCATTCCCAAATGCCAGAGCTGCATCTCGTAGCGCCGCCCAGGTGTATGACTGCCCCGTCACAGGGCACGTCAAGATCTCCTTCGTAGGCGGAAACTCTCGTATACAAGGGGAGTCATGGCTGAAAAGAAAGGTCCAAAGGTCGACATTTTCAGGAATGGTAACGGGTGGGTAGGTTGATTGTAAGGGCATGGTCGTTCGTCGCCTTCGAATACGGCTGCACTAACACGAGAAACAAAGAGATGAGTTGAATGGAATCAGTTGAAATCAAGATGCGACGACAACACAACACAGATTACACGAAGGAAATGGGAAACTAGAAGTTACGGAATCGTAAAACAGCGATGTAAACGGAGTGCATTCCAGAGGCATCGTGGACGCCCGCCAGCGTGTAAGTGCTACCGCCCCAACCAATACCAACTCGGGTTAAGCTTCGTGGCTGGCATCGGCTCTCCGCACCGGGTCCGGGCGGCTGGTTGACGTCTGCCGATCCAACCCCAACCGTTCCGTGAGGAGAAAAGCCATCGTTTAGCATCGGCCCGCCGCGCACCAGCCCGTCCCGATTTCTCTGCAAGGGACAGCGGGTGCGGGATAGTGCGGGGGGACTGGGTCAGGTGACGATCGCCTCAACCGCAGCTGGCTCCTGAAAGGCCAATGGAGTGGTGTCGGCATGGGCGGTCTCGTCATTCTCGGAGAATACCAACGAGTGGTCAGAGATGGGCCGCATTAAGGGTCTTGCTGTGTAAGTGGCCGTCTGAAGTCAAAGCATGCCGTTGGAAGCACCCCTGTGACGTATGCAACCACCTTTTCCCAGACTACATGCAAAACGACCAGCTTTCCTCAACAAACAACGTCTTACTGGAACAACATCATAAGCGATCCGAAAAAAAAATGGTCAACAAGTCCTTTACTTGTACATGCTACAACACAAACAACGCTAGAATGACATAATACAGCGAAATAGCCTCCCGCGCTGACCCTTGGCCGTTACAGATGAGTACCGGTCCCTTTGGGGCCTCTCTCTATCATCTCTCCACTGGCCTCCTGCTCTTTCCATCTCGTCAAGCCTCCCATCTATGGGTATGTGGTATCATACATATCTATTTTGAACCCCCCCTCATAATTTGATATTAAAAGAAATTTAAGCATTGACGGGCTTGAAGGTCCAGGTCTCAGTGCCCTCCTTGAAGGGAACACCAAGCTCAAAGAGCTTATTGACGACGGCAGAGAAGTCCTGGAAGAACTTGTCGTTGTCGGCGGCGTAGACCTTGACCCACTCCTTGAACTTCTTGTCCTGGATGATGGCCATGTCGGCGGGAAGCATCATCAGGGACTTGGTCGTCTTGTCCTCATACTGCTTGGGACCGTTCCACTTCTTCCACTGCCACTTCTCGTCAAGGAGAAGCTTGTAATAGTCGTTGGTCAGGACAGTAGGGGAGAAGGTCCAGGGACCAGAGTAGCCGGAGCGGTCGGAGTGGCAGCGGCCGAGAGCGTGGGCACCACAGAGAGCGACGATCTCCTGGTCGTTGAAGCCCATGCGGTAGAAGATGTTTCGGAGGTGGTCCTGGCCCTGAGCGGCGTCGGGAAGACGACCGTCGGGAGTGCAGGCGGCAACGTCACGGTCCTGGCGGCCGGCACGGTAGGGGATAGCAGGGCCCAACATCTCCTGGATGGAGCAGACACCAGCAAGGATCCAGAGGTCAGAGTAGGTGATCCAGGGGAACTTGGCTGTAAACAGTGTTAGCCAACCGTTCTACCACATCTTCTCTAGTTTCAAAACTTACCCTTCACGGGCTCAAGGAAGTCACGGGCGGCCTTGAGACCGGCGTTGGCGCCGTGGTCACTCTCGGGAGAGAAGCGCATAGTGGCGCCGTTGCTGCCACCAGTGCCGGTCTCCTTGTCGTAGGTACCGCTGGCGTGCCAAGCGAGGCGGACAAGGACGGGGCCGTAGCTGCCATCATCATAGTCCTCCTTCTCCTCAAGACGGTTGGCAATCTCGTTGTACACCTGCTGGTAGTCCTCGAACTTGGGGACGAACAGCTTGGGGGCGGCATTGCTGTCGTTGCTGAAGAGGTAGTAGGCACCACCACCGAGCAGACCGGCACCGGCGAGGCCATAGAGGAGAGTGTTGCTGGAGCTGCCGCCAGTGGGCTTGGCGGAGTAGAAGCGGGCGCTCTGGCGGAAGGCGGCGCGGGGAGCGGCGTTGATAGCCGGACGGGCAGAAGTGCGCAGAGCGCGGGCGAAGGTGCGAGTAGCGGAAGCCATCTGTGAAGTCGCAAATAATACGCCGGTCAGCACCAAATATCACTATCTAGCGGTGTTTGAATAACGGTTGCCGGCCAATGCCGGTACGTTGATGTGGGGGTTTAAGTTTGGCCCGGATATCGCGGGGCAACCGTTGAACGATATGCTCGCCGAATCATGGGGGAAGAGCTTACCTTGAGTGATTCTACACGATGCTGGCTGACTGGTAGACGAAAGGAGAGCGGCCGAGAAAAGAGGGAAAGAAGCAATTGGCAAGACCAAACGAAGGCGTGATGGGAGAGGGATATGCGTAAATAACGAGAAAGGAGAGGATGACCGGGACGAAAGCTCGGCTCTTACCAATGGATAGAGTAGAAACACATCGAAAAAATATATAGGCCAGCTGTGAGTGGTTGACAGCTGTTACCCCGTGGTCCCCGGAATCCACAGTGGGCCGACCAAAAAACAGTGAGACAGGCAAGGGTCCAAGGAGATAGCGGCTTACTCCGATCTAGACGCCGATAGGGAAGGGTTCCCGGTGCCGCCCTCCGGCCATGATAGAAAGAGACATCGAGATGGCGTGCAGTAGCCAACTTGCCTCTCTCCGCGCCAGGGTTACCTGAGGGTAATGGTTAGTCATAGTCTCATGTCGAGGATATTTCCTTGCGTCCTTTGCGGAATCTTGCCGCCGGATCTGTGGGCATGGCTGTTTTGCCTGCGAATGCCTTACTGCCACGAGTCGAGGTCGGACGTGTCATCGTCTGTGGCCCTGTGCTCTCCTCCCGACTGCGTACCTGACGCGAACGCACGTGTCAAGGCAAAGGCGTGGGTATCCTGTCGAATCTCCAAAACGTAGGAGGCGAACCGACTCCAACTGATGTGTCAGCACCTCGGATCTCCGACTGCCAAGTTGAGCCTCGCAGCCGTGTAAGTGGCCACCTGGGACCTTACTAAGCGCATTCAAACCTCCAAAAGTGTCATGATGCTCCGGCTATGCTGTCACCGCTCTCAAACTACCGTGCATTGTACGTGATGCCAAGCTTGAGAGAATTTCCATTTCTTCTCTGGGTGGAATTTGCTTAGTAGGCTATTGGGATGCCCGCATATTAATGAATGAATGTATGGCAAGCCGCAAGAGTAATACGGTGCTGAATACCTAACTTTGAGCTCTTGCCCAGAATACTTTTAGAGTTATCTACCTTGGACTACACGATCCTCATCCAGGCTGATAGAGCGTCAAGATACCTAAAAAGAAATGTTGCCTTCCAGACGACCAGACACCGAATTATCATACCTGCTTTTCCGTCGTACTTAAAGACAACCGAATGCCACAGACTCTATACCCCCGTTCATCGCATGAAAGCACCAAAAGACACCCGAGGACGCCGACAAGGGCACCGTTAGCCACCTTAATCATCCAAAAAGCCACCGCACAGGTATTGCATGATGGAAATGAACATTGAAAAAAAAACTCTTGCTGCCGAACCATGGTCAAGTAATTGACTCTTCGCTAGTTGAAGTCTGCCAGTCCTTGGGCATTCTCATCAGAGTCAGCGTGAAGTTCATAGTAATTATAGAAACGGCTCTCAGCCTTGAGACGGGTCGCAGGGTCCAGTTCCGGAACTACGCCATTCTCCTTGCCATCCTTCGACTTGCCAGTCAGCGACACCGAAGGGGGCCTGTATAACTTAGTTAGCAAGTGTATTCCATCATAGTCACCGAAGCAATCGACGTACCCGAACAACTGCCGATCCACAGTAAGGAAGTCCTTCATGGCCTCTTTGCCTCCACGATTTTGCAAGTAGTTCAGGTAAATTCGTCCAAGCTCCTGCTTGATGCCGAGGGAAAGACGGCTCTTTGTGCACATTTGGGTAAACACCCTCTTGACAAGCTCCAAGTGCTTGCTCTCGATCTCGCTGTTGGTAGGCTGCTGGAGCTCAAAATCAAGCCACTGTTGCCAGAAATGCCGACTGTCGGCATAGGCGTCGGCGTCCTTGGAAAAGGCAGCGCGAGCTTCATCAACCGAACCCTTGACCTTCCAAAGAAGGGTGGCCCATTCCGTAACACAGGCAGCTTTGGTGTAGATGCTTACGGTAGGTGAGGCGATCTGAGCTCTCAGCACTCCAATTGCGGCATCGAGGCCTGATTGCCGACGCTCCAGATTGGCCCACGAGACGATCGTCTCGACGCTGTCTGGCAACGTGGCCAGCACAGCTTCATGAGTGTCACGGGCTCTATCAACTCTCCCAAACGACTCCTCGAAATGGGCGAACTGCAATCGAATGCCAGGCCGGCTGATTGGCACGAAGAGGGTAGCGGCGCGCAGGTAGATGTTCCTAACCTCTTCCTCCTTGCCCTCCTGACCTGACATCCATCTAGCGTACCGAAACCACATCTCGTCGTAAAGAGCGCATGTAACCACACACCTCTCATACAAAACCAAGATCCTGTTATAGTCGCCCTCGGCCTCTTCGAAATCGAGATACTTGCGCCAGTTGATCAGTTGCGAGTGGTCCAGCTCCGTGACGTGGAAATATGGGCGCTTGATTTCGGCTTCGTACGTCCATCTCTTTGTCGTCTCGGTTTGTGTGTGTTGGAATGTGTGGTAGAAAGAGGCATCGATCTTTACCCTGATATCGCGCTCAATCTCAGCCTCGGGCTTCTGCACACCGAGCTGCATGGCTTCGCTCTCGACTTCGGCGCGATGCCGGGCGAGCTCTTCAGCTGATACCAATTCCTCAAGAGGCCGGGTGTGCGAAAGCTGCCGAAAGCGTTCAAAGTAACGGGCATACTGATGCATCGGAATGTGAATGACACGGTTGAGGATGGCGAAAATCTTATCCTGTGCCTCCTGTCTCGTCTCATACTCCAGATACTTGTCCCAAAAGGGGTGGGACAAAAAGTCAAGGCCGATATGGTTAGCCGCCCGTTCGAAAAGGCTAGCAAGATTGTTAGTCCAATGTAGGCATAACGAAGTAGGGATGGGTTGGATTGGGAAGGATAGGCAAATACAGGAAGGGGACTCGAGGTGTAGGCGACGCATGTCCATCCAAATCAACCAAACTAACAACTCGGAGGTATGTGCGAACAGAAAACGGGTACAGCAGAGCGCCACAGCGAACGGAAAGTCATCCGCTAAGCACAGCAGATCCTGGTCAAGTAATGTGAGAGAACGATCTCAGCAGGGAAGAATGGCTGCCTTGGTGTTTCTCACCATGTCGAGGAGGTTAAGGGTTCGAAGTATCTTTTGCTTGGTTCGGCAGGCGTGCCGCGAGCGACATCGCATGACAGAATTGCTGCGTGTGAGGAAGGTCTGGGGAGAGGGAAGGAAAATGTCCGTGTATACTTACTCTCTCACAAGGTGGGGAGTATGGGTGGTTTCCATCTTGAAAGAGCAATATTCGGTCCAGAGGTCAACCGAATTGGTGATGCTTGCGCAACCCCTCTCGTAAACAATCTCGGCCGATTCGGGTCCAGCAATATTGAACTCGAGGTCGGCATACTTCTTCCAGTACCCAAAGAGGAGTGGGAACTTGAGAAGGAAACGGTCATAAGAGTTGCGAAGTGTAGTAAGAGCCTGAGGACTGGAATTGCGGTTCAGACCGCCGTCTAGGTTCTCACAAGCGCGGATCAGCTTCTCCCAGTTCTCGAAGTTGTCGGTATCGGCTTCCTGCGTGTGCGATGCGAGTTAGATGCATTGTGTTGATATGTCAGGGTCAATAGCGACTTACGACATCGGCATTGAGCCGCGAAATCTCGGCATTCTCCTCGTCCGTTCCACCATAGTTGTTGGTGAAGTCGCCCATGGCCGGGAATGTTCTGTTGATGCGATGCGGTAAGGCTGGCGAAGTGTGGTGCATAGAGGAAGGAAATCGTGCCAGTCGCAGATTCTCGGACGGTTGAGATAAGTGAGTGCTGTTATCCGTAGTTATTCAGACGAGGGGTTTTGTTTTTTCGCGATGACAAAAACCACTTCGTTGTATCGGATGTGGTCAAGGCAGAGCTGACAACAGGAATGAAGGGGCTGGAAGATGAAGCAGCAACACACGCAGGACAGGCGCAAAAAAGCAGCCAGCACCCCAGCAGAAGAAGGTGCACGCATTGGCCCACTCTGGCGCGTTCTGGCAGAGTGGGGCCGTTGGGAGCTGGCGCGCACGAGCCTCCTCCTTAGGTAATCATCGTCTGCACATGGTTATAACAAACTTTTTCAAACTCGCCCAAAATTTCCTTCTCTCTTTTTTCATCAGGCTAATGATGATTACAAAATCAAATATGATAGGAAGAGGATGACTTCTCCAATAGGAGGGTATGATCTCACCATTGATAAAATCTGAAGCCACCTGTCTATCTGACATTTTCTTCTCTCTTCTTTTCCCCTCCAAGTTTTGCACAGGGTCGGGCTATGACAGGATAGGGTGTTGGTGTACCACCAACCGGCTGCTACAAGGCCTCTCTCGCTAAGAACCGAGAAACGGACGGCGTATGGTTAGGTAGACTCATTCAGCACTTCTGTGTTGACGATGGAACGCCAGGGTTTTGGTTTGGTAGGTAGTCTCGTGCCGTGGCTCTTCCGGAAAAGCAGTCGTTTGATGTTGCATGTGCTATCAAATCAGCAGTTGCGATGAACACCCACCATATAAATCCAGCGTGGATATGTTGCCCCTCACAGTGTAGTGTTTGCTTCGGTTGGGACTTCGAGGCAAGGAGTGTATGAAGCATTGGTTTTGCAGTCATGCCTTCGTCTGAAGTTCCTGATCCTGAAGAATCAGCTGGATCCAATTGGCTGGCCCCACCTCAGCGCGGCTCTGTAACAGGGCTGAGGAACTCTCAGCTGAAAATGCCCAGGAGAAGCACTGGCCACAGCGCTAGCTGCCCGGGCTGGGCGTCACTCCATCAGTGCCACAACACCATGCTCCGTAGGAGAGCAGAGTCAGGTTCCACCTTTCCCTTACACCAACCACATCCGCGACTTGTCGAGCGGTGGGAAGTAGGAAGCATTTGACAACTGCCTGCCATTCGCTGCTTTTTGGAGTTCTTGCAGTATCCCCATCTATCTCTATTATCATTGAGCTTTCGGGCCGCGTAAAGATTGGTTGCTGCGGGGGACGCCATGAGCTCCCCACCAGTTGCCATTTCCTATTCGCATCGTCCTGCTGTCCTTCCCCGGGACTAAGCCACCTGCGAAGTCGAAATCAGAGCTCGGCCGCCCAACATTGGAACCCAAAGAGATATGGATTACAACACTTCATCAACGGCCTTGTGGTCTGGTCTACCTCCCTCTCCCGAAAAGTCGAGCCAGATTCTCATCCGCGACTATCCCCACCGAGCCATCGCAATAGCTTCTAATGCCCACGCCCTCATTCTACGACATAGCGCAGCAGCAAACGATGGTGCTGATGGCTTTGGTTCCCTTTCCGCCCGCACACGCACCAACACTTTCGAAAGCCATTCATCCAAATGTATGGTTGAATTCTCGCCCAACTCCAACAACCTGCTAAACGACTATCGACCACTCACGCCAAGGCCGATATACGGGACTTTGGGGCTTATATCTATCGGGCGCGATGTATTCTTGTGTGTCATCACTCAGGCCTCGAGGGTTGCAACGATACGGCCCGGAGAAACCGTGGAGAGGATAGAGGCTGTTCAGTTCTTTTGCTTAAACACGGCCGACTACGACGATATTATCGTCGATGCCTACAACGATGTTGATTCAGATGCCGCATCTGTGTATGGTCAGGGTCTGGGAAGAAATCAAATCGTGGAGCATCCGTGTCAGGAGTTGCAAAAGCTGCTCGGAAACGGCACATTTTACTACAGCACCGACTTTGATGTTACAAACCGGATGCAGGACAGGTATGTTTTCAAGCCTAGGTACCCATTCCTAGCACAAAACTAACACCGTCAAAGACCCGCAGATGCTGAGGCATTCAATATCGACAATTTTGACGAGTCGTTCCTATGGAATTCATTCATGATCCGCCCGCTTGTCGAGTTCCGTTCTCGTTTACAGCAGCAGGCAAGAGAGGACCTAGATGCGTCGAGGATATTGACTTCGGCCATCCGGGGGTTTTGCAGAAGTTGGGCCATCCCCCAATCTTCTGCCCCCTTGAGAACCGGAAAGACAGGGTTACCCTCGTATTTGACCGTCACCTCCCGTCTCTCCTGCAAAAGAGCCGGCACGCGCTTCAATGCACGCGGTATTGACGACGACGGTAATGTGGCCAATTTCGTCGAGACAGAGACGACATACTGGAGTCCGGAAGGCGTTGTTTTCTCATACGTCCAGGTCCGAGGCTCCGTGCCTGTGTTTTGGGAACAGGCTGCTGTGCTCATGCCAAACCAGCAAAAGATCAGCATCACTCGATCCGCAGATGGAACTCAACCGGCGTTCGACAAGCACTTTTCTGATCTTGAAAAGGCATATGGCGCCGTCCACGTCATAAATCTTCTAAGCGCGAGCAAGCCGGGCGAGGCCGAACTTACGAACCTGTATCGTGCTGGCATTCATAACTGTCCTCTCAGTAGACCTGAAGGTGTGCAATCAAGGAACCATGCGTTGCTGAGGGACACAGAGTATGATTTTCACGCCGAGACAAAGGGCCCCCAAGGTTATATGGCGGCTAACGAGATTCGTCGGTATATTGAAGGCTCGGCCGACGGTTTCGCCTATTACCTCGCCCATGAATCAGAGGACCCTAGAGATACCACTGGGACAGGCAAGGCTGGGAAACCACGCCGTTATGTTGTGGTGCTGCAGCAAGAGGGTGTTTTCCGCACCAATTGCTTGGATTGCCTGGACAGAACCAACCTGATTCAGACGATTGTTTCCCAGATGGCGGTTGAAGCTTTCCTTGGCCATCGAGGGGAAAAGGCGACATCCGACTTCTGGTCACGGCATTCTAATCTTTGGGCAGATAATGGTGATTCTCTGTCAAAGATTTACGCCGGGACCGGCGCTCTCAAGTCGTCTTTTACCCGCCACGGCAAGATGTCTCTTGCTGGTGCCATTGCAGATGTTAGGAAATCAGCAACGCGGCTTTATCACAATAACTTCACTGACAAGGGGAGACAAAACACGATTGACACCCTACTTGGTAGACTTGTAGGACAGGCATCAGTTGTCCTATACGATCCGATCAGTGACTACGTGTCTGGCGAGTTACAGCGCCGGAGTGGTGAGTTTTCTACAAACGAAACGATAAATATCTTCGTCGGGACGTTCAACCTAAACGGGAGGACCGACGGCATTGACGATGACTTGTCGGTGTGGCTCTGCCCCCCTGAGCTTGGGACCAAACAGCCAGAAATCATTGCCATTGGATTCCAGGAGATCGTGGAGCTCAATCCGCAGCAAATCATGAACAGCGACCCAACAAGAAAGCAGCTGTGGGAGCAGGCGATTAAGAGAACCCTGGACCACAACTACAGCCGAGAAGAGGATGAAAAGTATGTGCTACTTCGGAGTGGACAGCTTGTTGGTGCGGCATTGTGCATTTTCGTGAAAGCATCTGTGCTCCCTCATATCAAGAATGTCGAGGGCAGTGTCAAAAAGACGGGCATGTCCGGCATGGCTGGAAACAAAGGGGCCGTTGCTATTCGGTTAGATTACGCCAATACACCGATCTGCTTTGTCACAGCCCATCTCGCAGCTGGCTTTGCCAACTACGACGAGCGGAACAGAGATTATGCCACTATTGATCAGGGTCTTCGGTTCCAAAGGAACAGAGGAATTGTGGACCATGGTGAGTTTTCCGCTATAGGCTAGAATCACCATGCTAACACGGAATCTAGAATCTGTCATATGGTTTGGCGACTTCAACTACCGTATCGGTCTAGGCCTCGAATCGGCCAAAGAACTGGTGAGACAACGAGACTTGGAAAGGCTGTTTGAGAACGATCAGTTAAATCTACAAATGGTTGCCGGTCTTGCCTTCCAGTACTACTCCGAGGCTCGAATCATGTTCATGCCAACGTACAAGTATGACGTCGGCACGGATGAGTTCGACAGCTCGTAAGTTTGGACATGTGTTGGGACAAGGCTATTGAACATGTGCTAACATCTGTTGTAGTGAGAAAGCACGTATACCAGCATGGACTGATCGTATCCTGCGCAAGGGAACCAATCTCCGACAACTGGCGTACAATTCTGCCCCGTTGCGCTTTTCCGACCACAGGCCTGTCTATGCCATCTTTGAATGCAAAGTTAACATCGTTAATGAGAGGCTGCGTGAAAAGATTAGCCGTCAGATCTATGATCGAAGGAGAGCCGAAGTTGGTGGAGGAACGGCGAACCTTGCCGCAGAGGAATCCGATGAGGAAGACCTGATCGGATATGAAGCCATCGAACCTGGGCTGCCACCATCGAGTTCAGACCGGAAAAAATGGTGGCTGGAGAATGGCAAGATGGCACGCTCATCTATCAACCCACCCAAGCCTGAAACCCCGGCATATATAACTATTCTCAACCCCAAGCGCCCGACCAATCCGTATGTGCCAACGGATGAGCCTGATTGGGTTAATGTCCCAAGATCCGAGTCTCGTCTATCTTCCTTCTCGAGTATGTCGACTTCGCCATATGAGCACGTTAATTTCTCCGCTCTCCTCTCCTCGTCAGCTTCGAGTACGGTGCCTAGAAAGCTACCGCCTCCATATGATCCATCTGCTTTACCTGCTAAGCTTGGGAGGAAGCCGGTTGGCGAAGATCTGAAGACTGCTCAGTCGGACGTGGCACCTCCACCACCGCCACCCCGCAGACAAACTGGCATGAGTACAGGGTCAACTATGAACCCAACTGCTGCTTTGCAACAGAAGCGGGTGCCGGTAGCCAACGTACTTCCAGTCCTCCCTACTTCGGTGAAGCCGTTGGAACAACAGCAATCACAACCAGCGCAGCAACCTATCAAGCACAAGCCAGCACCACCCGTTGCGAAGAAACCGGCTCACCTTGCGGCTTCAGTTTCACCCCCAACAAGAGACGAATGCACAAGCTCGACACCGGACTTGAAAGCTTTGCGAGAGAGTCTCGAGCATCCTCTGCCGGGACTGCCTCGTCGGTCCACCTCGGCCGTCTCTGGATCATTGCCTAATAGGTTGCCTTTTAGGAACGAGAGCGTCCGGGAGGAAAGCCCACCGCCGCAACCTCCACGACGAGCAAATACGGGCGCGAGCATCACCCCTTCGGGCAGATCCACTCCCGCTGGGGGAATCCCACTTGTCGGGTTGACAGCTCAGACAAGTACCATGGAGCCTAAACCTCAGCTTCCCTTTAGAAAGCCTGTGACGGTGCAGTCGGCGCCTGTCAAAGTGACACCTCCTCCGCCTCCAGCCCCACGGAAACCAGTGGCTACGTCAACGGTGGACTTGTTAGGGGATGATGCTGGCATGGAAGTGGGGGGCTGGGAGGCTTTAAAGCCCTCCACCTAACACGTCAGACAATAGCGTAGTTGTAGTGGGCATGGTAGAAAGCTAGATGGGTTTTATGGGTAGGCGTTTCTGGGGTAAAAAACAAAAAGAGGGTTGACGACATAGACATAATAGGGGTACGGGTGAAGTAGAGGTATGTTGAGCATGAAAATGGCTTGGCACAGGAGAAGTGTTTTTGTGTTCTGCTTGTCTTTCCCTGTTGTTTGACTTCTAGCTGTTGTTGAGTTGAGCCAATCTGATAGGCATGGCGGCTCAACATGATTTCATTGTTTGGTGGTGGACTGGTAGTCGTGGATAATAGGATATGAATAAACGGTATAAGTTAGATCAGCGCAATACAAACTAGTAACACCCAGCAACCTGGGTTCGGTCGATCAATCCGTGGCTGCAGATATCTGACAGGGCAACGTCTCATTTCTAGGATGAAGCCAAGAGTTTGAAAAGATGGAGGGGATGTGGCTGCTTTCAACGCTCTTGGCGTGTCTTATCCCTTGCATGGTTTCGAGGTTTGTGACCTCGCCCGCATGCAGTGTTCGAACCGGATTTTCTTCAGCGCCTGACCAAGCTAGAAAACGGAAAAGGGCGGTGACCTTGCAGTAGGCCTTGGAAAATACTTGGCCTGTCTTGCTTGGAAAAAGACAGCTTGGAGTCATCACGACAGAAGGTGGCATCTTTTTACTGGCTTGCTGTCCATAACAGTCCGGCCCTTGAACTTGTTGAACGTGTCTGAAAATGATGGGGTTGGTCCAAAACAGGGCAATACGTCATTATACATATTACAATGTCGTGCATCTGCCGGCCTGTCTACGTTTGGGATTTCTTCTTGTCTCCGACTCCCTGGCTCCCGTCGCTTTTCTCAACGCCACCCGAACCTGAGACTTTTAAAGGGGGGGAGGGAGGGGAAGGGAGGGGAAGGTTAGGGCGAAATATTGATTTTTGTTTTGCCGTTTTTGGTAAATTAATCGGACTTTGGTAGCTGCAGCGAGGGTTCACGCGACGACCCGGTTGACGGCAACCTGATCACCTAGGAGCCCATCAGGATCGCACATCCCGACGCTAGTCTCAGGCTGGTGTAGCCCCGAGGGAAAGGAGGCTAGGCTCATCAATATCGACACTAAACCATCTTGATTAGCGTTGGGGCTGGGGGATTGGGTTGACTCCATTGGCCCATATCCCTTTTATTTTTTTTGGCTCCAGGGGGGCTCACAAGGTCACTCACCCACTAAGGTATATCTGCCTGCCGAGGATCGGGCGCTGGGGAACCATCTTTCCAGTGGTGTGGTGCAGGTGGGGGGTTCACTGCGGTGGCTGCATGCGGTGGGCTCCGTGGTGCCGTGATCCGTTCCTTGCAACGCGCTTCCTTCGTCCGTCCCTTTTCCGCCGCCTTTCCGATCTTACCTTTACAATTGAGTTTGTTCGCTCGAAGCTATCATTCTCGTCCTATCTTTCTCTTCCGCGCTGGGAAAAAGCAGCGGGCCGTTCTTGGACTTGTCGCAGAAACCGCACAGCAGGAACCTCCCCCAAAAGGTTATGGCAACCAGCGCATCCGTTGCTGTTTTCTAATAATTACATCGCCATACTTACAGCTGTGACTTTTTGGCTTACCGCACGTGCGCACCTACTTGAGCGGCTTCGATAAGGGGAAACCGAAGGAAACCTGAGTGTCATCTTGGGAGGGAACGGCCCTTTGAATAGGTTTTGCTAGAAGAGACGGGAGCAAGAGCAGGTTCGCACTTCCTGGTCTGCTTATCATCAGAGGCACTGCCGTGATATCGAAGACGAAGATCAGGGCAGGAAACGCACAGGGCCCAGGCAAGACAAAGCTGCCGCCGCAGCGCGTGGAACACCAGGAACGAATTCAATCGAAATTACCAGCCCGTTTACGCTTTCCCACTTTCCGCCCCTTGGCTCCATATCAGACGATTCAAGCTGGGTGTTGTGGAGCATTTTGACTTTTGGGCGTTGCTTCTTCTGTTTCGATCTAGCCAAGGCACCCTCCAGCACGGTTGCCCCGTCCGTTCACCAAACAACCATACGCTTAGGAAAAAGGTCTTGGGTCGGTATCGCTAACCTTCAGTCCCGTCCGTGGCCGACTACACCTTCTCAAAGCCCGCGGCGCGTTTTCACTTTGGCCTTGCTCTGACATTTTCTCTCACATCCGATCTATCTATGCGCCTTCGTTCGCCAGCATAAGGAACGCCCATCGTCCGACGTTGCGGCTCGCTTCGATCCTCGGCCCATTCTTTCTTTCGCACACACGAGACACCATCATCTGATTGTAGCCCTGCTGTTTCTTCCTTGGACCAATAGTTTCCCATCCAAACACCGAAAGAGACCGACTATGGATCGTTCAGGGGAATTCTCCTTCGGGGGGTCAACACCTCCACGTCCTATGCCACCATTGGCCCTTTCCGAATTCATCGCTCGAGCCACACCCTATTCGGACGACTACACCTACATATACGATGCGCCCGCGTCCAACCCGGACATGGTGAAGGCCAGTTTCACAAATCAGGAACAAAAGTCTCTTGGAAGCCAGGTAATCCAGATTCAAGCCGACCAGCAGGATGGTGCTTGCGACAGCCCCGTCGACTCTACCACACGTACCGCCCGAACAGCCCCGACGCAGACCCAGGAGCAACGCCATATGCCTCCCAGCACACAAGAAGCCAGCAACTCCGACTGGCTTTCTACTCGGCAACAGCTGTTGCCCAGTCGAAATCAGGGAAAGAAGGCGGACTGGATCCGAGGGTGGAGCGAAGGTGTTGGCATGGCTGAGACGTATTGCGTCTGCTCAGAAATCATGGAGGGGGTCCGCGGCGGGAAGAGCAAAAAGAACGAGACTCCTGAAGGGAACAAAAGCAAATTACAGGGTGCTGGTGTGGCAGCCAAGGGAGGTGCAGGACTGGAGGCGGATGATGTGTGTCGAAACTGCAGCAGGCCGGCGTCCCCGCCACCAGAGGATGACGGCAGTGCTCGGGCTGCGAGCGAAGGCAAATCACGACCAGGACTGAACCTTGGCAAGAAGGTTACTGACCTCTTGCGGCGTGTCAAGCCTAATCGGATGAGCAGCGCCCATAAGAGGGACGCAGAGATTCGGGAGTGGACGAGGCCAAACAGTCAGCCGAAGTGGCTGTCTAACCAGAGGCTGGCGCAGTCAACACCACCACCTCGACCGGCGCAGAAGTCAATTAGCATGGATATTTTCCCTGGGCGTCGTCCCACCACGCAGGCGGTCATTACGCCAACATCCGACTCTAGTCTCACAGACTCGTCTGCCCCTCCACCACCTACGCCTGGAAAAATATCATCTCGCCTGCAGCGGGCGGCGGCACTGCTGCAACGCTCGTCAAAGCCTAATGAATAGGGATCATGGATGAGGAAATTATATCACTCGTCGAAGGAAACCTGTCGGCGGTTTTGCGATTAGGTGTTGGATGTTGTCGACAAGGCTGGGAGCTTTATTCTCGGCGGCTGTCAAGGACAACGGGTATGCAATAAAGATGAGCATAGACCGTTGCTGAGGTCCTCCCGTGGCGAGTATCAGCCCTGGGATCCCGGGTGGGATGAGACAGGCCGCCTGAAAGAGAACCGATGGACATCACGACGTCGACCAACCACCACGCCATTATTATCACGGCATTTTTTTACACGTGGCAACTACCGAGTGTTTCCGGCCACATCATCATCTGTACATCCTTATGGGGATGAAAGTAATATTAATCAATACCCCGGCAACATCGATCCCACCCGTCGCTCTAGAAAACCAACAGCTGAAAGGAATCGACACAACAGAGAGAGCTATCGGGGGGTGGAATACCCGACGGCAGAGCAAAGACGGCAGCAGTATCAGTATCCGAACCCGGCCCTAAACTGGGGGATGATCTTGCGCGGTCCGGAGAGTAATCAGTATCGACAGCGACAACAACCGGCACGGCAGAGTGGTCACCATCGACCGAGATTTCGGGTCGAACATGAGCATGGCCATTGCGAGTTTTGCGGTGAAGAGGAAGGGGAATTATACTCTAAAGACGACGACATTGAAGTTGACAGTGTCGAGGATGTGAGGATCGATCTGCCGCCTATGCAGACGGACTTTGACTGGATTGACTGGGAGGGGGACATTGCTTTGTGGCCTTTGCCGAGGTGAAATCTGTCGTTTGTTTGTGTTCGCAATCGCGGTATTCGTCTGTCTAGCTCAGCGATGTTTTTTTTTCTACGGTGGTGGTTGCTTTGGCAGCGGTGTATATATGATGGCAACAGAGAATAAAGCAAATTGGGGAGGTGGCGGGAGGATTGGGGGGGGAAGGAAGGGCCCAGCATTAGTTCAGGTTAACGGTCAGCATTTTTCATGGGAGCGAAAAAGAGACATTGGTCAGTCTCTTTTTTTTTTGGGTGTTTTGGTGGTTTTGTTTTTGAAAGTATATCAGGTTTTGGATTTTTAAAGTATGAGAGAAAGCGGAATGGAACTGGGGGGGGGGTTCAGCATATATGAATATAAGCGCATAATCGACGGTGGGGGGGTTGAATGGGGTTGGTGGGCAAAGAAAGGGAGGTGGATAGATAGGTAACTACATTTTTCAAGTGCTGGGAAGAGCGAAAAAGAAGGCGGAAGCGGGGGTTAATAATATACTACATAATGATATTCGAACAAACCTCTTGGACTCTGTTGTGGATGGTGATGTGTTTTTTGCCGGTGGGATGGTATGAAAGGGTGGTGGTGGTGATAGATCGTGGGCTTCGAGCCATATCAGCTCTAATGGACAAGAACTTTAGCGTTTGGTTTGCAATGGGCAGAATAATAGCAAAACACACACGCGATGTGGATGGTCTTGTTACCTTGTACTGTAAGCTAGGTAGGTAAGGTAACTAAAAGTCCCTTTGAGACTTGAGAAGGGTTGGATAATTTTGGTAGAAAAGCGAGTGCTCGCTCGAATATACTTACCAAGGTCGGCATCCCAATGGCTGGCTGTCTTTAGAGCTCGAAGCATGAGCCAACTTTGAGCGTAACTAACCAAGATAATAACTTGGAAGCGAGGACAAAAATGGGAGAGAAGACGGGATCACTAGCAAAGAGAGTAACACTACGAACTGACAAATACCAACGTCTGCAAGGCTCCTTCTCATCGGCCGCGAAAGGGGCGAGACATGTAGATGGATGACGGGATCTGATATCGAGAGTCGGAGGATGTGTCATATGGTTGGTGGGGGTCGACACAATAAAACGAATACCCCAAGTCTCTATAGGAGATACAAAGTAGTGCATCTCTCTACCGTCTGTTTCAAGACCTTTCCTTTCTTTGCCACCCTCCCAGTTTTGCTATAAGTCCCCTGTATCGCACATCGAGGCACGAGGAGTTAACGTGTGGGGGGACGATGAAAATGCATCGGAGCTTTCAATAATGAGACATTGCGGGAATAAACAGATATTTGGCTTATAATGGGTTTCATTGCCTCGCCAGATTAAAACGACGAGCGACTTCGATGGATGGCTTGGGCCTTCCTCCTCCCCTCGTCAAAAAACTGGAGATTTGAGCAGACACAACCCCGAACCAAGGGAAGCAAGCAAAGTTGTAAAAAAGGAGACTCAAAACAAAAACAACAGAGGTAATAAAACGAGAAAGCACCATGCCCTGCATTTTCAGTTCCCCCTAACATCAACCAACTCCCTTGCGCATTTCCCGCCCTTGCATGAACCGCTGGTGCTATTGCTATCGCATCTCACTGCGCCCACCCAACCGGCACGGCCAGACAACAAGTCCAGTCTCCGGTATCTAATGGTCTAATATCGACCCACCACACCCCCGATTACAGCTCATCAAGCCACCGAAACGAGGTGTGGGGTCCCGAGAGACCTTTCTCGGAATGTTTCGACGATCCCGTCATGGACAAGCCGCTTAGTTCTCGGGGGCGGGCTCGGCAGCCTTCTCCTCAGCGGGCTTCTCCTCGGTCTTCTCCTCCTTGGGGGCCTCGGTAGCCTCGGGCTCGCCGTTATCGGACGAGGTCCAGAGGGTAAGGTTATCCCTGAGAAGCTGCATGATAAGGGTGCTGTCGCGGTAAGACTCCTCGGAGAGAGAGTCGAGCTCGGCAATAGCATCATCAAAGGCCTGCTTGGCGAGGTGGCAAGCACGGTCGGGGGAGTTGAGAATCTCGTAGTAGAAAACGGAAAAGTTGAGGGCCAAACCCAGGCGAATGGGGTGAGTCGGGGTCAGCTCGGTCTGAGCGACATCGGTGGCGCTCTACAAAATGCGAAAAAACGCCGTGTTAGCAACCGAGGGGTAAATACTGCAGGAGTGAACAGCCCAAATCTTACCTTGTAAGCCTCGTGGGCAGCAGTGGCAGCACCCTTACGCTTCTCGCCGGAGGCGAATTCGGCGAGATAACGGTGGTAGTCACCCTTCCTATAAGCGCAACAAATCAGCGAATCTATCCAGAAAAGGAGACATGCGATAGCCCACACGGAGAACAACGTACATCTTGTGGTAGAAGACCTTGGACTCGCCAGAGGCGGCGTTGGGAATAAGGGCCTCATCCAGGACATCAAGAACATCTTGGCAGACCTTCTCGAGCTCGCTCTCGATCTTGGCACGGTACTCGCGGATGGTAGGAACGTGCTTGTCAGAGCCCTTGGACTCCTCCTTCTGCTCGATCGAGGAGATGATGCGCCAGCTGGCGCGGCGGGTGCCAACAACGTTCTTGTAGGCGACAGAGAGGAGGTTGCGCTCATCGACGGTAAGCTCACCACCGAGCTTGGCGACCTCCTTCATATACCCGACCATCTCATCGTAACGCTCAGCCTGCTCGCAGAGGCGGGCGAGGAAGGTCTTGCTGCAATTTTCAAACTCGGTTAGTTCTCGCTGCACGCAACGGCGGGGTCACAGCTTGTGGCGGCCACAGCTTCAGCACCGAAGCAAACGCACCTTTCACGCTACATTCGGGACAAATGTTAGCAAAGACTCTTGCAGATGGAAGAAGACGTGGTGGACGCTGAACAAAGGTGCTACTATCACGAGGGGCCCAAGGCCGGGCGTTGGGGAGGGGAAAAGAGCGGGCTTCCAGACGTCTGCAGACGTGTGGTCGTCGTGGATCCAGGGTCCAACGTACCTCGTTCGCCATTTTGGTTATGTGTGTAAAAGTGAGTGCGCGGGTGTCTCGTTGTGGAGGAATCCGGAAGGGAAGGGTAAGAACAGAGCGGTCGCGTGAAAAAGTCGCTGGTAGATGGGGATTTGTTTTGTTGTTTTTGCGAAGTGGTGAGGTCGGAAGCAGGTTCAAGTGCTGGAGCCAAAGGGACTTTCGGGGAGGTCAAATCGGTCTCCCCCTCTCTTGGGGCTAACGAAAGCGCGCAGCCTGGGGGGCCCTGTTTTTTTCGGGGGCGGCGGTCGAATGAAACCGCCTGCAATGTGTTTACACGTGACTTGGGATACCACGTTATTTCCCACGGAATTGGGAGTCCCACCCTAACAGCGACAAGCACAAGCAACCCTCGCCCAAGGCCTCCCGACCCCACTATCTGGATCACCTCCGTTTGTTGGCCGCTGCCACTGCCAGTTGCTTTGGAAGGAAGACCTTCTTTGATCTGCCAGCTTCGGCACTTGGGCACTCGGGATACAAGTCGAAGCATCCAAGGTCTTGTTTTTCTGTATAACAAACCTTGAGATGGCCGCCCTACTCGACCTTCTCCAGGTCCTTGAGGTGTGAGCAGCAGCAGGTGCTGAAATCGCCATTCATCTCAATGGAGTCATCGTTCCCCACCTTCTGGACGCCTGAATTCCTCCTTGTCCGGATCACACAATCACAGCTCCCAGGCCATGTCTTGGATCTACACTAATAACTGCGGCCCTGGTTACGGGGCACGGCCGGCAGCTTCCCGCCATTCATGCATCATCATCGTCAACCCGATGGCCCTACATTTCGTCCCTATCATCGGAGGTTCAGAGGCAACGGACATGGCTGGTGAGGGGCAGGCCGCAGGACGTCACGCAACCAAAGGGATGTACCTACATACAGAGAGAGAGAAACTCTTGACTCAGAGCCCCTCCATCCGACCGGCAGCAGCGTTTTATTTCCTTATCACTGCCCGCGCGCGTCCTCGTGGCACATAGTCCCCGTGCCGAAAACCAGACTTTGGCTCAGCCGTCCATTCCTCTTTGAGCCACCGGCAGTCACGAGGCAAAGCCTCTTTTCTTCTTGTGCTTCTATCTGGGGGACAAAGTGGGATGTGAGGGGTTCATCGAAGGTGTGGTCACACAGAGAACGACATGCTGCCCTTCCCATCATCATTCGCAGCTTCAACCACTTCTTCACCAAACGCTTCCTGTTCGCTGATTTTTTGAATCCGGCTCTTGTGGTCAAATCGACAGCATCCCAAGTGTGGGGCACAACGAACAACTCACCACGAAGCCAACCCACAGGGTAAAATCATGGAAGCGGCTAGAAGAACCACATCACACACTGCTAAGCCTTGTTCCCCCGTGCCCCCTTTTTAGCCCACTCATAGCACGCGGTCAGTGCATCACCCAATCCCTTCACCTTCCATCCAATCCAAACAGAAGACAAGGCTCAATGCGGGATGCCATGTCATGCACACAGCCTTGGACGGCCACCATCACCTAATAAGTCACAAACAAGAACGAGGCAGGCGCGGTTGCTCCAGATTTATCAAGTACTTGCGTGTTGAGTGTTTATTTTTTGCCTGTTTGGCCATTTTGTCAAGGCAACAATGCATAGGGCTCGCTCTCGCCTGTGACAAGTGACAGCGGCATCCGCCTATGAGCTTGTTTCCTCATTCTAGCCAATCATTGGATAGAGGGGTTGGGTCCTGGTTGCACTGGATGATAAGCAGTCACGCGACTGGATTCTGTAGACTGAGATGTTCACTGATGATCCTCTTTCAAATGAGGATGCTCATCATGAGCCCACTCGTAGTTGGTCAGCCCGCCTCCTCCCAAGATCTTTAGCAAAACAACTGCGGATCTACTGTAGGATAAGGCTTGGGTCATGGGACAGCCTTACCAAAGGTACACAATTCTAGCTACACCCTCACTCAGCACGGCGCTCTCAAGAGGGACCCTGACGCCTGTTTCTCGTTCATCGATGTCAATCACGGGCACGCTGTCACGTGGCTGTGAACCGAGAGAGCTGCTACTCTTGAATAGGTAGGCTCAAACTCTCTTCATTTATGATTCATGTCAAGCAAACAACTAACCATGTGAGTGGATTTTGAGGTCCCATAGCGGTGTGAACAAGAGAAGAATGATCTTCAGAATGCATACACTATAAACCCATAATTATGCCAGCCATCATCAGAATGCCGGGCTAGTATTTAACCACACATTAGTATTCTAGGTGATAAAGTCTCAGCCGATTAGCACGTTACGGAATATGAAAAGATTACAATGGAGGCACAACGCGGATGTGAATATTGTCATTTCCGGGACGAAACATGGACATTGCTACTTGTAGTGTTGGCTTTTCGATATAGTCGCTCATTCTATGATTGCAGCCCGCGCTTTCAGCATTATGAACGGCGGCATGGTTAGAATGTAGAATATGTTTTCATTATCGATTGATGATCAAAACCAAAGTGTGCTTCGCTTATAAAGCCCTTCCGAGGGCATTCGGTAGTTTCCTTCCATGAACTCCAACCCAACCTGCTATACTCATATTCCAAAACCAACGAACGCCAAAACATGCCATAAACAATCGCTCCAGCCTTGCGCCGTAGTTTCTGTTTCCATATCACAAATCCCTCATCTCGTCATCGCCCTCCGAGATATTATACCTCCCCCGCCCCCAATCGATAGGATCGCCACCAGGAACACATAGCCCCAACCTCCAAAAGTAGTCCCTATGCGCAAACAACAATTGCCACAGCTTGAACCTCGTCGGCCACCCTGCCTCCCTCTCCCAGAGCTCATCATCCTCTTTATGCGACAACTCCTCCACCATCTCTTTAAACCACACGCCTTTCTCCTTCTCATCTCCATCCTCACCATTCAAGCACAGCTTATCCCTATCCCCCTCACAAATCCTCAAATCCTTCGGCCCTGGCGGTAAGTCGCCCTTCGTGATGAAGACCTCACCAGCATGACTCCTAAACCCCCACTCCCTCAATGGCAACAAAGGCACCGGATCACCCTTATGCGTCACCCTCCTATAATCCCTCTCCTCCGCCTTCATACCATCATCCTTCAGCCCAAAAACCTCATCAACGTACTCCACCAACCCCTTATTCCCCACCATCGGCTCCCCAAACGTCGTCACCCTCACCCCCTCCCACCCCAACCCAGCCCTCATCTCCAATCCCGCCAACATCGCCACCGCACCCCCCAAGCTATGCCCGACCAATTCCACCCCATACCCAGGATACCTCCTCCTCGCCTTCTCTACCGTCGGCAACACCACCTCCCTCGCCGCCTTCCACGACGCCATAAACCCCATATGCACCGTACAGTTCATACACCTCGGCCCTCTCTCCCTGCTCCCCTCCCCATCACCCTCCCCAGGATCAGCCGGATAGGGCACATACTCCTGCGGCACCGTGCTCAAATCCACAATCGTATTCGCCAAACTATACGTCCCCCGAAACGCCACCACGATCTTCCCTTCATCCTGCCTCTCCGGCGGCGGGTGATCAAAAGCGACATACCCGCAGCTATCCTCCATGCTCAAAAACCCCGTGTTCCAGCTCCTGATCAGCTCCAGCCGTCCCGCGATGTCGACATCCCCGCAGCGGCTCGAGCAGCTGAACGGCGAGGACAAACCCCCTGTCCCTGGGGTGCCGACGCAGTAGCTGACATCGACAAGGCGGGAGAGGCGCTCTAGTGATGAGAAGAACTGGGGTGATACCCCATCTTTTGCTACTGCTGTTGTTGACGTTGTTGTTGTGGTGGTGGTGGTGGTGATGGTTGATATTGGGTTGGCTTTTGCCGTGCCGAGGAGGAAAGACAGCAGAGAGACTGCGAGGTGCGGTGCTGGTGGTATTAGTGGCTTCATTGTGCAGACATGAGATTGATGATTTGAAGTTGTATTTGATGTTCGATTATTGAGTTGTGAGAGTAAGAAGACAGAAGAAAACAAGAAGCAGTTATGAAGGGTGAAAGAGGATGAGAAGACGGGTAAAGAGTTACAATCGGCTGATGATCATGGTTGTCACGGCGGCAGGAGGTTGGTCTCAAGCAGCTGGACCTCGTGACCAGATCACCCGCCAAGTGAAAAGGCTGGCGGCAAGGACTGGCTGAGATTCAAGCCTGTGAGATCGAATAATCCGTCAAGGATAATTCATAAACTGGACCTATTCGTTTGCCCAAAAAGATGTTGAATGAACATCATCCCGAGCAGCCATGGCTGTGTATGAAGTATGACGCAATGGTTGATACTCAAAGGCTCATGTTTCAGAAAGGAGGTTGGTGACAGAGGACAGCCAAAGTTTGGTACCTTGCTGTGCCGCCAGGGCACTTTATGGGGGAAGCGGCAGTTAAGCGTTGGCGCCACAGCGCTGGTAACACCCCGCATTCATCACCAATTTAAGCATGTTTCGAACCTGCAGCGAGCAACCAATATGCAGGAGAACCAATGAATCGGGTCTTTGTCCTTTGCTTCCTTTACTAACAATACCTCATTAACTTTGGTACGGTGTTGAGACCACAATTGTGGTGTTTATCACCCCTTTCCTGAAACCTAGCCCACAAGACAGCATCCAGCCAGGGCATTAATAACCCTGTCAGACCAAGCTGTTGAATCAACATGGCATCTAGCCAACCTCATAAATCGCCCAAAACCTCACCCACGGCTGTTATACTTCCTTCTTCTCCCTTTTCCCTTGGTTTTCTTTGGTTTCTTTGGCTTCTTTGGGATCTCAGGTTGCCAATCCTCGTCCACGTATTTCTACCACGGTGTAGGCTGGAAGCTGAAGTACTTGGCCGAATATTTCTGAAATGACATGCAGTCGAGTCCTGGACCATACGGATTGTCCGTGGACGTCTCGAGGCATCTCAATGTTCCGTTTGTCAGGATGTCCCCGGAGGCTTCCATGGGGGTTTCACTGCAGAGCACCAAGTGTCAGATACAGTTCATGTCCTCAATATACAATCGACATCAACTCACAAGACGTCAGGACAGGCTTTCTCGATCATGGTCAAGGCTTGTGTCTGGTTGGTCCAGATGAATGTGATTCGCCAATCCTCGCATGGGTAACGGGGAGTGAAATCAAAAGGAGCAACGTTTGGCGAGCTTCCGTTGAACGCACAGGAAGTTGCAATGCTGGTGCTGTCGTCAAAAAAATCAAAGCTGATGAGCTGAGATTGTTTGTTACCGGGCGCGGGAGTGAAGATCCTGAAGTTGGTGATATTGAATTCTTTGGGGAGGATGCAGTTGTCGCCGGCGTCCATCAACGATTTGACCACAGCTGGAGGGACGGCGTATGCTCTCGATGAAGCAGAGAATGCAGGGAGTGTCGCAGCTAGCGGGACGAGGGTTGCCACGAGGGTGGCAGACAAGACTGGTAACATCATCTTCCAGAAAAAGAAACCAGAGGCTTTCGTAGTATAAGTGTTTGGTAAAGATACTAGCAAAGTGTAAGTCTAATGAATAATCGCAACAACCTGTCCTGCAGAGGGAAGAATAGAAAAGACCGTTGGTGAATCGGGTCAAGGGAAGAAGTCTGGAGAAGATGGAGATTCGAGGAATTCAAAGACTGTATTGGCAGACCTCGCCGAGTGTCCAAGTATTTAAGAAAGAGCCTCCCTCCGAGTAATACCAGCCGTACCTGCAGATCGATTTCTCGGAAAGCTGGATATGCCGCTTGCCACCTGCCAATCCGCCAAATCCGATCTGCAACTGGATGCCAGCACTATGATGGGAATGATTGGAGTACCAGACATGCAGATCCTGTACTGCAACCAGCCGGTCATATGAAAATACCAGTTGAAACCATGGAAGCCTCCATTCTCCGCCTTCTCGCCTCACACGAGATGGCACTGCGAGGAGTAACGGCGGATCTCGAGAGCACCCTACCTGCCGAGCCAACCATATTCCTTGCCGTGTGCCTATTCTGGAATTTTCAAGAGATACAGACGGTGGTTGGTTCACAATGCTCTACCTCCGCAATGTGTCGTTTCAACCCGAGCCCGCTCTTTTCCCCCGGTGTCGGTAAGCCAAAGATTGCCATAATATCTGTGCTGCTATACCTTATGAGTTTGACTGACCGACGATATGTACTGGTAAATTAGGGTATACTGCCGTTTGCTTTAATAGAGAAGGATCAGACCATAGAACCTTCATTCATGCGTCTGCCTCCTTTCCTGCTCACTTCTGTCAAACGTTACCCAACGTCGAGTTCAATGGTTGGTTCCATGCTAACGACTTTAGTCAGTTCACGCCGTTCGAGTCAGAGTAACAATCCCACTGGTGTTCCCGATCGCTACACGGCAAATCTGCGTGGTAGGCGAAAGATCTTTTTGAGTTCTCGGTGCGACAGAGCATTGATGGCCTGTCGAACAAACTATCAGAGGCCGAAAGTTGTCGAAGAGAGGGGGGCAGTACCAGCCATGGTGCACATGTACGTCTGTTCCACCTGCTGCCCAAATAAGCCCACGGCTACCTGCTTTTTCTGATGGATCAGGTAGAAGCCATTTCGAGATCCATCAGGAAGAGTCCATCCACACACTGTAATGCTTCCTTAAGGTACCCGAGCAAAGCCATGTGACCAAATGTGGACGGGTCGTCGTGAGCCCGGATATGGTGAAAGACAGAGATACCCGAACTCAATCAACCATCTCAAATCCAGCGGGACCGCCGGCAAGAACACAGAATTAACAGTCCGTTCCTGATCTAACGTTGCTCAAAAGCTTAGCGCCGTGACTGTGATCCTATCGTGCTTCTCCGGTGGCACAGGTCCTTATTTCAAGCTGCAGGCCGTGTTCGGTTCCTGGCAGGAATTCCCAGGGACTAGGGAGACATACCCAGGGCTCTCTCGACAGGGCCACCGTTGGAAGGAGGGATGAATCCAGCCTTTGCCTTGCAAGCTGCTGCCGTTCTTCTGAACCTAACCAGAGGTCTCGCACGAAACCTCAATGCTCGAAGTTATCATGTCCACCCAAAAAAAACTGTTCTAACCATAGTAGCTCTTTCATAGACGGTGGCCGTCAAAGTTGAAGTCCCAAAGGTCAACGCCACATCCTCCCGCCAAGCCAGCCACAAGCCACCCCCACAAACCCCCTTGTTAGCCCTGACCCACAACCGCAGTCAGCCAGCGCACCCACAAACTTTCTCCACTTGGCTTCCCTTTTTCCCCGTCCGCAACTCCACCTGTCAGCCATCGTCAGCAGCAAACGCCGCCGCACGAACAAAACGGACGAACCCTTCGGCGCACGGTGCTAACAAAACCTTATTACCTCTATACGTTGTCTCTATCTCACGAGGCACGATAAAAAATGGCCCCTACCAAGAGACAGGAGACTGAGAGGACGGGTCTGTCGAGAGGAGAGAACAAGGGCACTGTATGACACCACCCCCTCTTTTTCCATATACGTCGATTTCCTTGCTGTGGTTTCCTTGTCAGAGGAAGAGAAAAAAAGGGAAGATGGTAGGAGAAAAAAATATCAATAATGTATTTTCATTGCCTGTGTCTCTAAGCCTTTTTTTTTTGTTATGTGATCTGTGTCCCTCTGTCCCTGTTCCTTTGCTGTTGACGATGAAGCTGTACTTACATTGACAAATGGCAACTGACACCAACCAACCCAGAAAACCACCCCCATCATCAACAAGCCCCGTCCCAATCGCCGCAAGGGCGCCCAGAGCAAGAGGACCAACTTTGTCCGGAGCATCGTGAAGGAAGTTGCTGGGTGCGTCTTTTCATCAATTCATACTTTTGAAAACGGTCGTTCAGGGGATCCCATGTCTCGCCTCTCAACGCTAGCCCAAGCGGCCCGCTGTGACAGCTGTGGATCTCATGATTAACAGCCCCCCTTTCTAAACCAATGCTGACTTGCCCGCTTGTCTTGAACAGCCTCGCCCCCTACGAGCGCCGCGTCATCGAACTCCTCCGAAACGGCAAGGACAAGCGCGCCCGCAAGTACTCCAAGCGCAAGCTGGGCACCTTTGGCAGGGCCAAGGCCAAGGTTGACGAGCTGCAGAGGGTTATTGCCGACTCCAGGAGGGCTGGTCATTAAATCTACCCATACATTCCCATATCTGGAAGTTGGGGACATCAGAGCACCGGGTCATACAGGGTTCAATCCTCCAGACTCTTCATCGAGCCATATATACAATGTATCACGAAAAGCAAGTTCTGCATTTGACACATAGCCTTGTACTTTCCGACACGACAAAGACAGGATATTGGTGATATTGATCGCTGTATCCGCTGTACCTAGGAGGTCCAAATGTCCACCTTGACATTTGTATAGCTCTACCTACCAGAGAAATCTAGTATTCCACTGCTAAGCCCCCTACCGTTATGAAAGAACGCCCCAACAATGACATTCCACCACGACCTGCCCCATCTCCTGCTTACTTTTTTCCAAACTTAAAGAACTTGCCCATTTTCTTCTTCAACGCCTCGGGGTCAATATCCCTCTTAGGTCTGTCAGACGCAGGCTGAGACGACGACGACGGGCCAGCCGCACTACTACTGCCCTCCCCAACACCCCCATCCTGCGGCACCTCAGGAATAACAATCTCCCTTGCCTTACTCGCTATACTCTCCTTCAAGAACCCGCCCTTCCTCGCATCAGCAGAAGCACCGTCCTCCCAAATCAGATTAAACAACTGCGGTCCCTTCAGCTTATACCACCCGATTAGCTTTTTGCCACTATCCTCCACATGCGTCCTCGGCCCGGGAATCACCAGCTTGAAAGGCTGATCCGGGTGCGCCATCGTCGCCCGGATGGCTTGGTACAGCCAGGCTCCAGTCTCCTCAGGGGTGGCAGTCCATGTGGCGGACGTCTGGTCTGGAAACCGGACTTTGATCTCGACCTTCGTGACCCTGGCGAGTTTGGCCTCCTCTTCCGCCTTGATGGCAGCGAGCTCAGCGTCAGACTTGAGGCGGGTGTTTTGTGCTTTTTGGAGGAGCTGTTTCTGACGGAGCTGAGCGTGGGCAATGGTTGGCTCGTATACTGAGTCGTCCTCTTGGATGTTGACCGCGGCGGGGGTAGTGGAGGTGGGTGCTACAAAGACGGAGGTGGGAATGAGGCGGTCGATGGTTTCGGCAGGTGGTGATTGTGATGTTGGCTGAGGCTGAGTTTCGTCAACATCCATAGGGTCGCCGGGAGGTTTCGTCTCTTCCTCCGTTGTGACTACTGGGCCCGTTGCCTCTGCTGGCTCTGGGACGGCTGATTCTGTATTGCTCTCCACCTTGGGCTCTTCCACGACCTCAGCAGTACCGCTCTCTGTCTTGGATTCCTCTGTAGCCGGCGCTGGCGCTGCCTCCTCTGGTTTTGGTTGATCTGGCTCAACATCCTTCAAGAACTGCCCAATATCTGACATGGCCTCGAACAAGGTCTTTTCCGTGATCTTGAAGGTCAGGCGGAGCACCATGCTACCAGAGTTGATGCCGCACTGTGACAAGGTCTTGTTGAGGTCCTCCAAGGCCGAATATTCCCTCCCCATGATGTTGACGAAGGGGGCCTCATGATAAAGCTGACCACCGTTCTGGTCCTTTGCTGCGCCTCTACCGGTAAGGTTGAGGTCATTCTCCGAGCTCTCAAACTGACGGAGGGTCTGCCATAATGTCATATCATTAGGAAGCTTCTTTGTGTACCGTTTACCACCGACATCGAGAGCTATTGACACGACTGATGCACTCTTTGACTTTTGGACAAGCTCGAGTTTCGCACCTGGTCCCAGTCGGGATGTGCGGAAGGGCCCTGTGAGATCGACAGTCTTTTGTTTGTACCTATGATACATGTAAGTTGGTTATGTGTTGACAGAAAAGAACACAAGCATCAAACTTACTTGAGCTCATATTTGTCAGCGTTGATGTTCAGCTTCTTGCAGGCTTCATTGAGAACATCGACCAGATATGTCCCCGGAGTGACCTTGACCTTAGCCCGGCGTAGGTCTGTCGAGACAACCTCGACGTGGGCGGACATTGCGAATACGTAGCGGGGTATCGATAGGGTTTCAGACGGATAGTTAAACGGTTACAAAGGCAAGATATTACACGACAGGAAGTTCAAGTATTTAGAGTCGATCTCGTTTGTTTTGCCTTGAATCACCAGGCAGTGCTATAACACGTAGCTTGCGTCGACACCATTGTAATAATCAAGTGGGGTATAATCAACCTAGTTCCTGGAGCTTCCATCACCCACTGAACTGGACGCTTTCCAGAGGGGCAATTACAGGCGCACGGGGCACAGCTGGAGGGGAGCTTGTCGCTTCCCCAGGCTTCAGGCCGTTTACCGCCGCTCATCACCGCCTTTCTGCTTCACCTTGGCCAGAGACCGGGCACCCCCCCCCGACTCGCCGCGCCAGCTGCGTGTTGCCTTGCACGTCAACTCCAGCGCAGCCTCCTGGTCAGCTTGGAGCTTCCAACCTGATCTCCAAGGCTGATTGATTGCACGAGAGCTTGAACGACGACAGCTCGACAACACCACAACACCCGATACATTGAACAATCCATACCGGGATTTAAACCGATTTTACCCGATAACGATTTCATTCCACAAACGCACTTGAATCTCCCAACGGAGAGCTCTCGTTGCACCGAAGCCATCACCACCATCTACACCCACCTCCCAGCAACCCCCCCACCACAACAGCCAACATGGTACGCCCTCATATTCCCCTCCCCCATCCAACCAAATCACCAAACCATAACTAACCTCTCGTCTTCCCAGTCTTCCCCCTTCTCAATAAGTACGGCCCCCCCGCCTTCCCCCGTCCTAAACCCCCTCCAACCCACCAACAACTAACCCCCCCCCCTTCTCAGACGGCGGCGCCTGCGTAGCAATGGTGGGCAAAAACTGCGTCGCCATCGCCTGCGATCTCCGCCTCGGCCTCCAAGCCCTCACCGTCTCCAACAACTTCCCCAAAGTCTTCCAGTACGGCGACAACGTCTTCCTCGGCCTCACCGGCCTCGCAACCGACGTGGCCACCGTCTCGGACCTCTTCCGCTACAAGGTCAACATGTACCGCCTCCGCGAGGAGCGCCAGATCGCCCCTCGCACCTTCGCCAACCTCGTCTCGTCGTCCCTCTACGAGCGCCGCTTCGGCCCCTGGTTCGTCTCCCCCGTCGTCGCGGGGCTCGACCCCAAAACCGGCCAGCCCTTCATCTGCGGCTTCGACAGCATCGGGTGCATCGACTTTGCAAAGGACTTCATCGTGAGCGGGACCGCGACGGAGCAGCTGTTTGGCATGTGCGAGAGCTTGTGGGAGCCTGATCTTGTGAGTTGGTTTCAGAAGGAGATATGGCAAGTTGGAGAGGGAAAGGGTATGATTTGCTGACTTTAGGGGAAATAAAATAGGGACCTGATGAGCTTTTCGAAACTATCTCCCAGTCTCTTCTCAACGCTGTCGACAGAGACGCTCTTTCCGGTTGGGGTGCTCATGTGTATATCATCGAGAAGGACAAGGTCACCAAGAGGCTGTTGAAGGGACGGCAGGATTAGAGAGGGTGCATGAAGAAATGGTGTAGGTCACGAAATGAATTGGGCAAAGGGAGCAAACCGCGTGTCTCTGCTGTGGCAGGCGGGAGTTAGGGCATACTAGGCGTTGTAACAGTAAATGGCATTTCAAGAATAATTTCCATCCAAGATGTCTATGGTCAATATTCAAAGCTCTGGCAAAAGGGTTTACGATTGTCAATCATGTCTGCACAAAGGCATTGTTATATGATTACGTTTCATATACAGTGTCTATATATTTCTTTAAGGGACGATCTACCGCCCAAATATCATTTTTGTCTTGTTATATTTCTCTCTATTTTCTCTTTCTCCCATAGCTCCATCTAAAGATCCTTCTTGTCTTTAGAATATGACACCGAACTAGAAACCGGAGTCTGCATGAAAAACTTGCGCTCCACGAGCTTCAAGACTTCATCGATGAGGCTACAAAATCAAAAGTCAGCACATGTTGCCATCATAACCAACGAACAAGTGAGTCAACTTACACAACTGGCGCGCTAATAGCCACCACAGCCTTCCACTCAGCAGCGTTCAAAGGCAAGATGGAGAAGAGCGTCTGCAGGAAGGGTGTGTAAAGCAGAGCAAAGTGCAGCGCCATCGACAGCGCAATGGCATACACAAGCATCATGTTCTTCCACACGGGAAGCGTAAGCAGAGACTCGCTCGAGGACAGCGCGTTCATGGCGTTGAACATCTCAATCACGACAAGAATCGAGAGCGAGACAGTAGAGCCCGCCTTGGCCCGGACATCGGTGAACATGGCGCAACCAATCTCGGGGAACTCGGTCTGGCAATGGTGGAAGTGAGAGAGCTGATAGAAGCTGATCTGGGGACCCTCCGAGTAGAACATGAACCACCAGGCGTAACCGGCAACGGTGGCGAGGCCGACGTAGATGCCGATGATCAGGTAGCGAATGAACAACCAGCCGCCGATGAGAGCCTCGTCGCGCTTTCTGGGCCGGCGTCTCATGATGTCGTGGTCGGGGGGGTTGAAAGACAAGGCGGTGGCAGGGAGACCGTCGGTGACGAGGTTGACCCAGAGGAGCTGAACGGGAATAAGAGCCTCGGGCATGCCCAGGGCGGCGGTCAAAAAGATAGAGACGACCTCGCCAATGTTGGATGAGATGAGATAGCGGATGAACTGCTGAGTGTTGTTGTAGATGGCACGCCCTTCCTCGATGGCAACGCCAATGGTGGCGAAGTTGTCATCGGCCAAAACCATGTCAGCCGCGAGCTTGGAAACGTCAGTGCCAGAACCCATAGCAACACCAATATCAGCCTTCTTGAGAGCGGGAGCATCATTGACGCCGTCACCGGTCATGGCAACGACCTCGCCAAGAGACTGGAGAAGGTCGACAAGCTTAGACTTGTGGGTAGGTTCGACGCGGGAGAAGAGAGACGCGTTCTTGGCCACCTCGAGTTGTTCGCTGTGGGTCAGGTTATCGAATTCACGACCAGTATAGCTCTTGCCAGTGAGATCCTCATCAGGTCCAAAAACACCGATTTGCCGGCAGATGGTCTCAGCAGTGTTACGGTTGTCACCGGTAACGACGATTACACGAATACCGGCATCCTTGCACTTCTGAATCGAGCCAGCGACCTCGGGGCGAGGGGGATCCAACATGCCAACAAGACCAAGGAGAGTAAGATTCTGTTCCAATTGAGCGTATTCCGACGTAGACTTGGCCTTGTGCAGCAGAGGTTCGCCCTGAACATCGTCACGGCTAGCCAAAGCGATAACGCGGAGACCCTTGTTACCATAGTTAACGACCTCCTTGAGGAGAAGGTCAACCAGATTGCGGTCCAAGGGAACCTTCTTCCCGTCACGTCCAACAAGAGTATGTGTGCAGCGTTCAATGATCGACTCGGGGGCGCCCTTGACAAAAAGTTTCTGAGCGTTTTCATTTTGTACCAGGACTGACATGCTCTTGCGATCGCGAGAGAACTCGTAGGTGACGAGACGGTTGAACTGCTTCTCATACCAGGAGCTGGCATAGTGGACACGATCCTTGGGGTGGCAATCAGCGGGAGCGCAGGGTCCGATCTTCTCAACCATAACACGAAGGGCGCCCTCGGTAGGCTCGCCGACATTGGAGAAGGTTTCAGTATGTGGGTGATAGTCGAGGCGAGCCTCGTTGCAAAGAGCGGCGACCTGGGCCATCTGTAGGATTGTCGCGGACTCCTGAACAAGATCAGTGACAACCTTGCCGTTAGACTTAATGTCACCCTTGGGTTCGAAAGTAGATCCCTCGACGTCCAGTTCCTCCAAATCGGTTCCGTTGCTGTTCAGATGGACGATTTTGCTGACGCTCATCTGGTTTGTGGTAAGAGTACCGGTTTTGTCCGAGCAAATCACGCTGCAGCTTCCAAGCGTTTCGACGGATGGCAAGCTTCTGACGACGGCGTTTTTAGCCGCCATCTTGCGAGTCCCGAGAGCGAGGCAAGTGGTGATAACAACAGCAAGACCTTCCGGAATAGCGGCAACACCCAGTGAGACAGCGATCTTGAGGTAGTAGATGGCACCCTTGGCCAAACTTCCATGGGTGGGATCGCTGAAGTGAGGAATGTTGATAAGCCAGACAAGAACGCAGATAACTGTAATGACCTTGGCGAGCTGGTCGCCGAAGTCGTTCAACTTCTGCTTCAGGGGTGTGGGCTCGGAGATTTGCGCAGTGATGCTCTCGTGAATATCGCCAATAGCCGTGTTAGAACCGGTGAGAACAACCACTGCCTTGGCGTGGCCGGTGACAACGGTGGTGCCCGAGAAAAGCATGTTGACCTGGTCCTGCTTCACAGCCTTCTCATCCCTGACGATGACCTCGTTGTCTTTGCCCACGCTTTCGCTTTCTCCGGTGAGAATGGCCTGGTCGACGGCGAAGCTGTTGCTGTGAATCGAGATCAAGCGACAGTCAGCAGGAATACGGGCACCAACAGAAACATCCACGATATCGCCAGGAACCAGCTCCTCAGCCTTGATCCTGTGGAGCTGTCCATTCCGCACAACATTGGCCTCGTTGGCCGAGTATTCCTGAAGCGCAGCGATGGCGCTTTCGGCGCTGCTTTCTTGTGAGACTCCGACGACGGCGTTAAGGATCAGGATGGTGAGAATGACGGCTGGATCAACAAATGCGCTCCATCCTCCTTCCTGCTCAAATAGCGCCAAAACGAAGGAGACGGCAGCGGAACCGAGAAGAATCAGGACGAGTTGGTCCTTGAATTGTTCAAGGATGAGCTCCCACAATGGAGTAGGTGGCTCTTCGGCGATAGCTGCAGAGAACAGACCAGTTAGCCAAGGGATCGACAGCGAAGAGTAGAGCTAGGATCAATCGCATACCATTTTTACCATGCTTCGCCTGTGAGCTCTTGACCTGCGCATCAGTCAAGCCAGTTGCTGGGTTTACGCCCAGGGTACTGAGCACCTCTTGGGACGATAGCGCGAAAGCGTTATCCATGATTGATTGCACTGCTGCCGTTACCCGGCTGGTGCAATGGTGTTGAAAAGTGTCGCTCGTTTCAAAAAGAAAAAGAGGTCTCTAAACCCGAGAGGCTGGAATGTAAAAAGAGAAAGGATAAGGTTACTGAAATGAGAGCAGAGCCTCAAACTCGAAAACCCTGCCGAGTGTCCTGCCAGTTCAGGGAAGAGCGAGAGGTGTCGGAAACTACCATACGCAAAAAGAAAATCTAGCTACAGCCTCTTAATAAAAACGGGCCAGAGTGAGTAGATTGAAGGTGAAATATGGACTGGAGCAGACAAAAAGATCAGCCTTATTTGGGAAGTTCAAAATACATGTGCACGACGTGTCCAGTTCCAAAGAAAGTGATGTCGCCCCTCTGCAGTGTTCGTTGGTGGAGTTTACGCTGAGTGGCCACCGGGGCCAGGGGTCAGAGCCGTGTCCAACCAGCTTCCCCAACTCGGTTAAGTCCATCCGAGCTCCATCTCAGGCGGCTTGGCACTTCTTCGCCCCGCGCATGTCACTTCGATCAAGCGTTGCAGCTGCAGCCCTTCTGTGGGGGGAACACCAATCAAACACCATGTGACGAGAAACGTGGGATGGGAAAGGAAGATGGAATTTGCGAAGAAGCTTTTAGGGCAGGCAGTTCTTCAGTGTTGGCTCCGAACTGTGCGCTCAAGCATCACTGAGCTTGGGACTGTCGACCAGAGAGTTGGCCAGCTCATCGAGTCAGCGATCTGACCTAAGTATCGAGGAAATGGGCGGCCGAATCTTCTGGAGAACCACCCTGGCGCGTTTCAATCTTGGAGTTGGGACCTGGAAACATTTCGAAACGCATTGGGGGCCGAAACTCGGTTAAACAAATGAGATCTACGATATGCAGCTAACCAGCATATCTCAAGCTCAAACTTCAAGGTCTTGGCTTCGAAAGCTTCCTGACACTTCGGCGTCTTGTCCATTCCAAGATCGTATACACTGGGAATGGCAACCTGTTATAACTGATGCTTCACCTTCATCTCTCCATCTGCGGCAGTCTGCTCTCTATTTCAAGCCTGTGGTAGCCATTTCTTCGGACCTTACGTACATGTCTTCGAAGACGCGCTGTTGCCCTTGAGCATGAGATTCCAAGCCTATGCAGAGTGAAATTGATACCATAACTTCATAAAACGAACTTCCAATGGTTCTGTATTTCATGAAGCACCAAAAAAGGAATCGTGAACTGCCATCCGAAGCTCTCCTCGCTGACCGCACCTTTCTCATCGGGCTGCTTGCCTCGTCTGCTGCAAACAAATATTTACCCCGCCAACCCCACCACTCACAACCAAACAGCCAAGTCAACAACAGCGTCAGGCTTAGGCTTCACTCACACTCATCACCAGGCAGAAACAAAACACAAACCCATATAAAAGACCCCGTTTCTACTCTCAAAACAAACCCACCACCTCATCTACTCAAAAACAGGTCCCCGCAGAATAAACAATCCAAAATGGCACCTCCCACCCCCCTCGAGAGAGCAACCAACTCGGTCCTCCGCCTCGTCAAAGAAGAGTCCTACTACCACAAGGAGCTCGCCCACCAAGAGTCCCGCATCTCCAAGCTCCAGACCGAGATCGACGCCGGCAAGCCCGACCTCGACAGCAATGCCCCATACATGCTGAAGCAAGAGGTAATTATCTTTTTTACAAATCCCGGCTTTATTCACAATAACCCTAACCCTAGCTGATAATGATAGCAAACCGCTCTGGAGGAAACTAAAGCCGTCTTTGGCCCTCTCCGGGATAAGATCGCAGAGGCGGTGCAGAGTCTGGAGGAGCAAATCGCCATCACTGAGAGCGACGGGGCCGAGGGCAAGGAGGAGGAGTTGAAGAAGGCGCGGGAGGCGGTCGAGAGTGGAAAGAAGGTTGCTGAGCAGCAGCAGTAGAGGTTTTTATGAAGCAAAAAGCAAGCAAGATGTGTTCCGATTACTCTTATCTTGACCGGTGGCGTCTTGAATGCGTATTAATCATGCTCTACCATGTACAAAACACTGTCGGTATCAACGCTATCTAAGTAACTCATCTTAACAGATCTGAACAGATAGGATTGTTTTCCTCGTAAGACAGGCATACAGCACGATACAGACGATATCTTCATTCTGACCTGCGTTCTCATTGACCACCTCGGCCCCCTTTCAAGCCCTAGGTGGTGTCCATACTATCCCCCTGGCCATCCACCAAGATCTGAGGCAAGTCCGCCGGTGGCGGTGACAGAGGACTATCTGGCTCCGACTCATCGTCTCTCGGGTCATCCTCCATTTCAACGTCACCATTCTGCTCTCTCTCTCTCCCATCCTGTTCTTCCTGTTCCGTCCTATGCTCTGCCGTCCCCTCTCTGCTAGGCGCACTACTCCCGAAGCTCGCACCCAGCCTATTTCTCGGTTTCAGGAATGAACCGTTATCCTGTGTTGACGGCGCAGGGCTTTCCCTTGCTGGTGTCCTGCCCCCGGTAGTTGACAACGCTCTGGGAGTACCAACAACATCACCCGCCTCAATGGAATGCTTGAGCCCGCTCTCTCCCCTAGGAGTAGCACCACCGCTGGGTGTCCCTGGTCTGGGAGTCTGTCCAGTCTCGGCCTCGTTCGACTCGTCCATACCCTCCCTCCTCTCAACCTCCTCCTTCTCGTCTCTGATCAGCCGCCTGAGCCGCATACTCTCATCCATGATCTTGGAAAATTGATCGCGCCTCTCCACCCACGTGTCGCTGTACGTAGCACTCTCGGCCTTGAGCTCGGCAATCTCATCTTGAAGCTTTCTTATAGCCGCTTTCTGCTCCTCCCGAGTGCGCAAAGCAGGATTCTTGGTGATTTCGTCAGCCAACTTGTCGAACTGCTTCCGCTGTTCCTGTGTCTCCTTGGCTTGCTCCAGCTTTTGATTGAGCTGGATTATGTTGGCGCGGACGGTGGTGATGTCTCGCTTGATGCGCTCGCGTTCCTGGGCATAGTGTTGCCTGTCCTGTTCGTTGGCGGTGAAAAGGAATTGGAGGCGTTCCATGCTACTGTCGAAGGCGGCGAAGTCGAGGGTGACGTCTTGATACATCCGGGCGTAGTCGAGTCTCGGGGTGGTGACATCGGGGACAGCGGCGGGGGTCGGGGCTGGGCTCGAGGCGTCATCTTTCTGTGATGGAGGGTTCTCTGGCTCTCTCATGAGGATGGGGTCGGCGAAGCGGTAGAGGGTGTTAACGCGCTTGGTGATGCGCTTGTAGGCCTTTTCCTCCACAGCGAGCAGTCGAGCTTTGTGAAGCTCATTTTCCTCCTTCTCACTGAGGAGACCCCAGCCTTCTGGTCGCTCCATCTTGATTTGTGGTCTCGGTTCTGGGATTTGATTGAAACCTTCGTGTCACTCCGCGCGAGTCCAAGAGACTGCCGTCACAAGAATGCAGTCGGAACAGAATGATGGCTCGGAAAATGTAGTGTTTCGTCGATTACGCGCGATTGGGGCGATTCCCGGGACTGTAAGAATCAAGATAGCGCTTAATTACGTCGAGACAAGCTGATGGCAGCTGCTGAGGACGGAAGGATTGCGGTTGGAATGTTTGTTGACAGGTTTGAAGATCGCAGTTTGCGCGCCAATCCGACTTTCACTTTGCAGCTTCCCTGCACCCTTGCGAACCCGAAGGTGGGCGCCAAGACCAATGAAGGCCCACAGTGCCGCAACTTGCCCTTTGAGATTGGGAGGAGGAATAAGTGTTCCGCGGTCACTGATGTTTCCGATGGTAGGCGTATAAACCTAACGTACGCGCAAAATACTTCGATGATTTACCATCAGCCTGTTTTTCTCTGTTACATGGTGGTTGCTGCGAGTCTCATGCCTTGAAGCTGCTCTCAACAATGCTCTGTCAGCCGGTAGACAATGAATAGATCTGCGCTAGCCATAAATGGCTTAGTGGATCCGGGATGTGGGTCTCGAGGCTCAGGTGGCCCGGGCATCCTAGCAGCAAGTGACGGCAGTATTAAAGAGAGTCGCAACCTCCTATCCTTAAACCTTGGGGAACTCATCGAACTTTCGACATCAATAACCTTTTGAACACGCAAAATCTTGATCGTACAATGCTTGATTTCCTGAACAAAATCTTCAGAGGTTCTCATTTCGACCATATAACTCCTGGCTAAAATTCACTTTCTTTTTGCCGGTCAAACCGATTTCAACAAACTTGAAGGCTGCATCTGTCCTGTTGGAAGTGCATCTTGAACCGGTTCTCGATAGTCCTCGGCGTGCTCAAGGAGCAACTTTTATTAGCCTCAGGCCGCCGACTGCTCACCCCTCAATTGACCTATTGATCCTATTGTTCAACTTACATCCTATTGTCAAGTTGAGACCCACTCTCGGTCAACATGGAGCTTCAAGTATCTTCCGCCCCTTCCAAGAGGAATGGTCCTCGTTCTCTCATCGACATGTGCCTTAGTACCGCAATCCGCAACATTAAGAGCATTTCAAGCCTCGGAGACATGCCCGCCCATCTCTTGGAACCAGTCCTTCGGGCTGTTAAGACAGCTGAGCAGCTTCATACCATCGAGCTGGAGACCGATGAACGCATTTATGACATCTCACCTGCTCATTGGAAGCACCTCATCCGACGCGACTTCAAGACTCTCGATGCCAAGTATGGCTGGGAACCCAAGGACCCCAGATCGTGGTACAAAGTCTACAAGAAGTACGAAGCCATGCACAATCAGGACATTGAAGCTGCGACCAATGCCTTGATGAAGCGCATGGAAGATGTCACCGGTCAACGATCTTCTCGTCAAGCCAAAATCATTTCCGTTCCCGATGCCCGTCGCCTTCCGCTTCACTATTCACAGCGCCAGCGCGAGGGTCCCAAACCAGGCCACTGGTCGTCCCAATCTCGCCCTAAGAAGACCTTCATCGCCAAAGCCAAGCGCCAAGTTGCGGCCGAGACCAATCGTCTGAAGCTCTCTTCGCCCGCCAGCCGCATGCCTGTCAGGAGTCAGATCACCCAAGCCCCGGCTGCCATGCTCCGTGATGCCCAAGTCGCACGCCAATTCGACGCCGCCGCCACTATCGCCAATGCCCCGATCAGGAAGGCTTCAGAGGTAGCCGAAGCCCGCGAGCGCGAGCGCAAGGACCAAGAGAAGCGCCTGCTTCAAATCAAGGGCAAGGGGGCTGCCAAGCCAGCCAATGTCATCTCCTTCAGCGATGACGAGGATGACAATTTCCCTAGCAACGACAACGACGACTTGTTTGGCGATGATGAGCCTGACAGCCCTCCCAAGCGCGCAGGCTTGTCTGTCGAGGACCTCGAGGCCGTTGTGGACAAGGTTGTCTCTCCCAAGCGTCCCATTGCCAGACCTCGCGGTCTTCTCTCTGCCGCGCCTGGCGCAAACGACCGGGCCAGGCTCGCCCACTCCCCTCCCAAGTCTTCCGCCGGCAGCGCCTCCCCTCCGCTCGCGCCGGCGTCCGCGTCCGCACCTGCTGCTCCCATCGTTCGCAAGCGCAAGCCGGTCGACATTTTCATGAAACCCGCCAAGCGCGCTACTCGTTAGAGAGCAAAGAAGAGAAAAGGACGGGAGATGAATCAATGGTTCGCAAGCTATGGATATGAAATGGGATAGATGTGTGGAGGGGCTGGGATAGTTTTTTGACTTTAAAGTCGCATTCATTTGACAATTTCAAGCGGAACACAGAACGGCAAAGGTAGACCCGAGATATGGGGATTGCATGGTGGTTACGGCGTTGCTAGCATTGTTTAGTGGGTGTTGGGTGTGATTTTCGGGCTTGCTACATCTTGATACCCAAGATAGATTGGTGATTTTAACGAGTTCTTTCTACAACAAGGGATGAATATATGGGTCTTGTTCGCGCTGGCGGTGTCTCCTTATTTAGATGATTTGTGCCCTTTGGCTCTCACAATGTGTCAAGATTATGACTTTATGTCTAGAGATATGACATGACCTCGGTGATCGCTCGGTCCTATGATGTTTATCACAACAAGATTGCAAGAGTGTACTGTGATATGCCTTGTTTAGCGACAAGTTACTCCCCAGAAAAAGAGACCAAATCTAGACCCAGCGCTCTAGCACAACAACTTATCGGTGACCTGTACCTCCCTCCTCAACCAACACCACGACCGCAACTCCATATCCACTCGTACGTCCCTTTCTTCATCGCCATACCGGTTGTTGACAGTTGTTGTTGGAGAACACAAAGTGACAGGAGCTGCTTTTCGTTTCTGTCGTTCTTATCGGACATTCAACACCCAGTGCAACGGCAAGCCTTGAAGTTTCATTTCGTTCATTAGCAACTTTATTCTTCCCGCCATATTCTCTTTCTTCCTCCCCGTTCACAAGCCACCCCTGAGCGCCAGTACCAAGTGCAACGTCGCACCGCCCTCAAGCCCATAGTCATCGGCGGTTTTGTCGTCGACCCTATATCATCGTAGGATGTATTATCAGTATCTGGTCAGGGGGAAGTGGGGGAGAATAGAGGGTAGAGTAGGATGGGGCAGGAAAGATACATACATTTGCTTGCCCCCAAAGATCAACCTCTGCTGCACGGGCGGGATCCCTTCCTTCTCCTCGACCAGCTCCTTGATCTTGGAGACCTTGTCGGTGCCCTCGACGGTGAGCTCGATCTCCTTGCCGGTGAGGGTGCGCACTCTATTTTTGTTTCCCCAAAAAACCCAACTGTCAGCAAAAGTACATCCAACCAAAACAATATAGGAATACTATGGGCCGGGGGGGCGGGGTGCAGAACGGACTTGACGAGCATCTTGGCGGTTTTGATCTGATGTATTGTTTCTTAAGACGTCAAAGTTTGAAAGTTTGAGTTGGGTGCTTAGTCGTCGATTGGGAGCTGTGGTGCCAAATCGAAACCGCGCTTAGTCGTCGCCGAGATGTGATTTGGTGTTGTGGGAATGGAGGAGGAAAGGCAACCGTTTTGTATTCAAAAGTCAGCCTGTTTGCTTGTTTGCTGGAAGCTTGAAAGGCAACAGTCGCAAAGAGAGAGACGCACATGGCAACTGGCCCCCCAGGCACGCGCAAGGAGGGGTTAGTGGGGCAAGTGGTTGACTGCGGGGCCTGGTATGGTCGGTTTGTGTGGGGTTTGTGGGTGAGCCTCAGGCTTGGCTCGCTGGGGGCTGCTTGGTAATGATCGATGAATGTTCGGCTTGTCCAGCTTGAGGGGGGTAATTGGAAGAACAAATAATATATCACATGGTCGAGCTGTTGAATTGTGTTCGAGCAATAAGCACATACTAGAACTGCAAATACCGAACAGTTCATGGCTTCGATGCATCTTTTCGCCAACGTAATCATACACAGGGGATTTTGTAATATGTCCAGCCCTAACATACAGTGGAGATTGATTCATCACCTCCATTCCCGCCTCTTTCAGCACACAACCTCCTTTACTTCTTCTCCTCCTCAAAGACGTTCAAACCGAGACCCTCTGAGTCAAGGAGCAGTCTGTTCTTCCCACCAGCCTCCTGGATAATCTGGGCAATGGAGCGGGCGTTCTCCAGCTTCTTCAGCTCCAAATATGACTTGTTCTTCTTGATGGCCTCACCAATGAGCTCCGCAGAACGGGCTTCACCCTGAGCCTTGACAACCATGGCCTGCTTCTCTTGGCGAGCCTTGTCCACGACGAAAGCGGCACGTTGAGCTTCTTGTTGAGCGACCTGCTTGGCTTCGACGGCAGCTGTGAATTCAGGAGAGAAGGCAAGATGCTAGAGAAGGGTCAGCGGTTTACAATGCCAGATATGCACACAAGGATAGACCTACCGTCAAAGACACATCGTCCAGGAGAATGTTGAAGCGTGCAGCTCTTCTCGAGAGGTTCTCACGAACCAGCTTGGCAACCATTTCTCTCTGAGTAATCAACTGACTGGCATTGAACTGGGCAACAACACTCTTCAAGACCTCGTTGACAATTGAAGGAAGCACACGCTCGTCGTAGTCGGTGCCGAGAGTGCGGTAGATCTGGGGAAGGGCCGTGATTTCGGGTCTCGAGAGAACACGGCAGGTGATGTTGACCATTTGAAGATCCTTGGTTCCGGTGAGGGAAGAAACGTTTCTCGGTCTAGCACGGACATCGTAGACGATAGGAGTCTCGAACCATGGGACGACCAAATGAGTTCCTGTTGGGCGAGGGGTGCAAGTCAGTCCGTGTCTCTTAATAGGCAATGTCCGACTCCAACATACCTTCGCTGTAGATATCCTTGCTCACACCACTTAATCTCCGGTACTTGATAGCTCTGTGACCACCGTCGACGTTGAAGAGCGCGCTCTGGAGAAGAAGGGCGCCGCCACCAAGGAGGATCAGACCAGCAGCCCCTCCAACCATGCCACCACCTCCGGGCATTCTGCCTCCGGTACGACTTTGTTGAGCAGCATATTGAAGCCTGTTCATATAATCCTGGAAGGGGTTTCGGTTCGCCATCTTGTCTGTAGGTCTGTGGCGGCGGATGCTCAACGGCAGCTGGTTTGCGCAGTGGAGAAAGAGCTTGCAGCTTCACAAGATGTGGAACCAGTCGCTTCACTGACGAACACTGTCTTGCTTGCAAGGTTCACAGCACAAAGCCGTGTCACGTGCTCTCGTGATATTCAAATCCCAGCTCTTCGCGCCTCAAGGCTTGGCTAAACCCACACTGTTCGCGGTACTTGGGTACCTACCTTGGGTACTTGTTGCATGCATTTTTCCCTTGGTGTGCCTGTGTCAACCTCATCTTTCAATTGCTCCATCAAAAGCCAACTTCACCAGCCCTTCCACCATCACCCACTTGACACCAAATTGAGAAAGCTCAGACGGTTTTTCCATTTTTTTGTAGAAAATCAGTGGGCAGAGTGATATTGGATGAGAAGGAGCGTTGCAGATCCCGATTGCTATTGGTAGTCCCATACTTATTGTGGTGAATTCGATTGTTCCTTCCACGAACTTTGCCCTTATTTCGCACATCTCCAGACCTGGGTGACTTGCCTTGAGCGACACACTTCACATCGCATCATCATCGCCACGACAACCACAGCCACAACACCGGGATCTGCTTAGTCGTCGATCTTTTCGCAGCCTATACCTAGCACATTTTTTGCCAGAATTTTTCTCCCTCCAGGCGTTGCGCTTCAACTGATCGCAAAGATGTCCTCTAGACAGCCATCCCGTGTGGTCTTCGTGGGCAATATCCCATATGGTAAGGCCATCTGCATCATTTCATATGCTTCAAAATTAGTCGCTAATTGTTGCCCGCAGGCCTCACCGAAGAACAGATCACAGAGATCTTCAGCGGCGCTGGCCGCGTCCTCAACTTTCGACTTGTGTATGACAGAGAGACTGGTCGTCCCAAGGGCTTTGGGTTTGCCGAATTCCCTGATCATGGTAAGTAATTTTGTTCGACAACGATGCGAAAAGTCGCAAAAGTTGCTCGATTTAGGTTCTTTTGCTGACCTAATGTCTCTTCAGATTCTGCCTCTTCAGCTGTTCGCAACCTGAACGACTACGAAATCATGGGTCGAAAGTTGCGAGTCGACTTTAGTAACGAAACGGTCAACGACGAAGATGGCCGTGATCGCGACACTGCTGTAAGTTCTTGTCTTTCATCCTTCAAGTTTCATCCAGGCTAACAGTTCAAAAGGGTCCGTCTGTTCCCAGCTACTCGGCCCCCTCCAACGGTAACAACAATGCCGCGCCGCTTGCTGCTGCTGCTGCTGCGGGCGGTTCTTCCCTCCCACCTTTGCCTCAGGGCAAAGATCTTCCCCCTGGTGTCAGCTGCACTGACGCAATCTCGCGCACCTTGCGCACCTTGCCTCCTGCCCAGCTGTTGGACATCATCCAGCAGATGAAGACTCTGGCGACCAACGACCCCGCGCGCTGCGCGGAGCTGCTGAACCAAGCCCCCCAGCTTGGCTACGCTGTCTTCCAGGCCCTCTTGATCATGGGCCTGGTCTCACCGGATGCCATCAACTCTGTCCTGGACACCGGGGTCAGTGTCGCCCCACCACCCGCCGCTGCCCCCGCCCCTTACGGCGGTTATCCTGTCCCCGCCGCGACTGGCACTCCGGTTGGCGGCTATCCCGCTCCCCCCGTTGCTGCCCCGGTGGTTCCGGTCCCAGTTGCCGCACCGCCCCCGGTTGCCGCCCCTCCTCCTGCCCAGGACCCGGAGGCCCTGATGCGTGCCGTCATGGAGCTCCCTCAGGAAACGATCGACATGCTTCCCGAAGCTGAGAAGCAGCAGATCCTGGCCTTGAGAGCTCAATTCTCCCTGCAAGGTCACCGCTAGAAGCAGGGGGACGACAACGAGCCTGAGGATGATTGTAAACCAATTGACAGTCGCAAGAAGGTGGCCACGGCGGGCAGCAATGACAACTATGGGGAAAGTGACAGTGTCGCCAAGGCTTCGACTGATTTCATCACCAACATCGAAAAAAACACGGACTCGAAGCCGGCGTATGATTCTGTTAACTCTAAGCCTCTGGGTTTCGAAGTTCACGGGAAGCTTGAGGGTGATATCGACCGCGAGATAAACGAAGATCACAGTACCGTGATCAACAATGGCGACAAAACAACGGCTATGGACAACGTTAACGACTTGGGCTCTGTGGACTCATTATCTCAGGGTGGGGGCAATCCCAGATCGAAGCAGAGCGTTGATCAACATATCTTTGGGACTATGAACATCACTATACCTGGACTTGGCTTGCTGCCTTCGGAACCTAACGTCCCGAAGCATGAGCCTAGCAATATTGACGACAAGCTCCCCGGAAATGAGGATGACGACGATTTCGACGCCGAGGTTTATGGCTCTTTTGAGTACGAGATCGACCAAGTCTCCAAGTCTGAGGGCACTTAAGTCTTTCTTTGACACAGCAATAATATACCGGGAGCATTTCTCAGACGATGTTTAGGCTGGCTTCCATCTCATTATTTCAAGACTTCTTCACCGGGGTTTTCTGCTCTTTCAGCATATGATTGTCTCGATCACATATTGCCACCGGCATACAAAGGAGTTTAAGGCGAAAATGGAAAGGTTAGGGGATACCTGGGGGAAAGCACGGGAAATTTAAAGGGATGGTGACCCATGGTGCTTTTTCATCATTCATCGGAATCGTCAGTATATGTAGCATAAATGCAACAAAGATTGTGATTTGAGTTTTGAAGCGCCATTCTCGTTGCTACGTCTTATTTTGTATTCGTCGTCTTTAATAACCTCTTCATATCATTGGCATCGTCAAATTCTAAGCAACAACCTCACTGATCTTGTACTCCACGATTACGGGCTTGCCCTCCTCGATAATGAACCTGCCTGACCCAACATAAGTCTTGTTCGCCAATTCGGCCAACTCGGGAACACCGCCGGTTTGGAAGACAGGGTGGATGAAGGCCTCGCCAAAACCGGTGGTGGCTGCGGAGGGGTCGCCCTTGAGGACTTTTCCTGCGGCGCCGAGGAGGGCGACGGTTCCGGTGTAGTTGAAGCGGATTCTGGCGCCAGTGGCAGAGTCTTTGGCTATGGATTGAACTTCGAGTTTAACGGTTTTGGCGTCGGGGGAGGTGGTGATGTAGTCGGCGCCGTGGAGGATTGGGGCGTTGACTTGGATTGGGTAGGAGGACTCGGAGACGATGGAGCCAGCTGAGGGGATGAAGGGGACGTGGACGAGGTTGGGTGCAATGGAGGTAGGAGGCTCAATGGCGACCTATGGGAAAGGGGAACGTTAGTAAGGGTTTAAAGAGAGAGTGAGAGGGAGAAGGACGGACTCTGGCCGTAAAGGCGGGGATGAGTTTGGGGAAGCCGGACATGACGTCGTTGGTTTTGTGAAGTATTCAAAAGGTTTTGAGACAGGAAAAAAAGGAGCTAGATATGTTGTGCCTTGTACGATGGTAAAAGGATATATACAGAGATATATGCGAACGTCAAGGCAATCAAGCAGGTCGGAAACTTCAGGATGTCATGATGGGGGATGTCGTGCTATTTAGCGCGGCCCCATCCTCTCCCCATATCGGCGAGATGCCGACCAATCCCCTCTCATCCGTTGAATACTACCCGTAACCCGTTGAGTAACGAGTTCCAGACCGATTTGTCCTGCCGATCGGGGAAGCGTTGCTCCACCGAGTATAGCTCACATTCGTTTGTATGGAACTCTGATTTGCCGTGTACAGCTTTGCTTTGAGAACCACAACTCCCGCATAGCGAACGGATCGGAAGTTGAAAATGCGGGGTGTGGTACAGAATGGGCCAATGGTAGGCTCCAATTAGAGTTTTTGGAGTCTACCTTATGGTGGTATGTACCTAGTGTATGTATGTACCTTACCTAGGTAGGTGGGAGCTGTCTCGAGGTCGGCAAGTCCAGGAGCTTCATTGTTGAAACTGGGGCATTTAGAGGGATTGGGGGACCCTGAAAGAGGGGTTCATCAGCAACTTTGGGCCGGTGGCGTGATGTTCAAGCCTATCTAGCAGTGGGAGTTTATGGACGATCTAAACTTTGAATACTTTATCTATGGGTCTACAAGATCAATTTCGATACCTTTAAGTGGTCGTGCAGGTTTGACTATAGGCCTCTAAGTTGACAAATGCTTCAAGTCTTGCCCAAAGTCATTAGAAACACCAAATCAAGCTTCATATCTTGGCGCACACTCTCAAGTTGAACCTTGAGCTCTGTTCACACGCCCCGCAGAGCAAGTGCTGGGACCGTGATCCTCGGCCGTTTTTAGCATGATCCCACCATACCGCCCAATCAACGGTGACGATTAGCAGCAGGTACCCCCCTGTCCCATTGACATCACCGGGGACCTGGGACAAACCAGCAGCCGTGCCAGCGCCACTTTTGGCGGTTTTGTTATCCAACGGCTGGCGACATGATTTTTTCTCCGTTAGAATAAGAAGCTATTCCTTTTTCCTGCTACTCGAATCACCTGTCGGAGACTACACCGAGTACAAATACTCGAGCCATCGTCGGCACTTCCAAGAGCTAACTCTAGGTCACGGACTGGCTGCTTCACACTTTGTCCCTACCACTTTGGCCCCCACGTGGCGCCAATCATCTCCCCAAGACTCAGTTCCAGGCCTTGCCGTTCGCCGAGACAGACCCCTGCTTCCGCATCTCTCGCCCTGCGTCTTGGTGACATTCACGTCATCCTGTTCTCTCGCTGGAGAGCAACAGCAACTACGGATAATCGGGATTCATCAAATGGTAGTGTGATAACTTACTTACCTACTGTATCCTTACTCGCCTTCAACTTCGAATAACATCGAGGTTACTATAGCCAGCGACATCCCGATTAACACCGTTATCGGTCCGCCATACGCTCACGATTGGCACAGCCTCTTATGTTCTAAACTCAATCGAGCCCCATCGCATAGGCTGCCGCCGTAAGACGCCTCCAATCATCGGATTTACGCATGTCCTAGTCGCCGAAAACAAGAGATTTTGTTGGCCAATCCTCCACGATGGAACCACACGCACCGTCAACCTCCGGCCACGCGCCACGCAAGAGAAAGAACCACAGAGGCGGCAAGAAGAAGAAACAGACCAGACGAAAGTCATTTGCTGGCCTCGCTCCGGATGATATTGAATCCGGACTCGATCAATCCGAGAACGCTGCTCACGAGGGCTTCTACTCAAGATCTGGTCGTAATGCGAGTAATACAAGCATCGACAGTGATGCTTTGTTAGATCACAGGTGCGCCGAACCCCTTTTCTCAGCCTTCAGTGCGTAGCGCCTTGGTTAACATAACTGCAACACAGAGAACAGAAGTCTTTCATCCGACCCCGACGCCCGTCCATGATGACCGCTAGCGGATCCCTTCTTGCTACCCCTGGCGGTAGCAGGTTGAGACACATGAGCAAAGGAGATACAAGCGAGGAAGACGGCGAAGGAGCGCCGCTTCTATCAAGCTCCCTCTTCCAGAGGGGTGAAACGTTCCCGAACTATGGATCAGGAGAAGCCACTCTTCGAAGGAGCGGACCCGGCAGCCGTCGCGAATCGAGCAGGAGTAGTTCCAAGAGGCGCTTCCTCGGATCGGCCAACGATACATATAACGTTAACTATCCCCCATCGGTGCCAGGGACGCCTCAGATGCGCCCGCAGGACCGCATGGATATGAGCTTTGGTGATGTCCTGTTGCGTGATGAGCTCCAGAACGGCGAATCACACGAAGGAGATTACGACGATGATGATCATGAATCGTTCCACCATTCTCCGTTGGAAAGAAGGAAGACAATTGCAGCTTTGCAAGCCGAGGAGGATGTTTGCTTTCCCCAGGAAGGCCTTTCCGATATCGTCGATGATGATTTAGGAATTCGCGACACTCATGGCTATCGTGGACGAGCCCGAAGACGCCGCCGCAAGTGGCCAGATATAGCTCTGCTGAACGAATGGAGCAGGGTTGAGAAGGAAGGACGCAGCGAGGAGCGTCGGGTGAAGAAGATGGTGGAGCCCCAACTCATCAACGGGAGGTTGCGACCAGTTCACCGCGGTTGGTTTCAGGCCGAGGAGGAAGCACCCTACCGGTTCACATACTTCAACGAAGAGTTTCCAAGCACCATTCACAGTCAGACCATTGGCGAACTGGTCCAACCAGGAGGCAGTTTCAAGGAGCTATTCATCCCAGATCCACCAATTTTGTCAGATTCATCTGAAAGCGAGGATGAAGATGAAGACCCAACGATCAGCCTATCGCAAGTGTTAGCTGGTCAAAACGGCGACCCTAGAATCCCTAACCGACAGCCGTCCCTAGCGACTAGCACAACTGCAAATGCGCAACATCACGACTTTGCCGAGTTTCGAAAAGAGAGAACAGGGTCCGCTAATAACGGCCGCCCAATGTCGACGGAGCCAGGATCACACAGTGAGCACAAAACCTACTCTGGGGAGTACACCCCTTCTCGAATCCACTCCCCCATCCCTGACCATCTGAAATCCCCCCAACCAGACGACAACGGTAACACTAGCAATGCCAACCCTACACCCCAAAAGGAACCCAAACCAATCAGATACGGCGAGCGCCCGGTATGGTGGCTAGATATCCTCAGTCCGACAGAGCAGGAAATGAAGATTATCTCCAAGGCCTTTGGAATCCATCCTCTAACAGCAGAAGACATCATGATGCAAGAGCAGCGAGAAAAGGTTGAACTCTTCCGACACTACTACTTTGTCAATTACCGCTCTTTTGACCAGGATCAGAACAGCGAGAACTTCATGGAGCCGATCAACATGTACGTCGTGGTCTTTAGGGAATGCGTGCTGAGCTTCCACTTCAGCGTGACACCCCATCCAGCCAACGTCCGGCGGCGTATCCGCCAGTTACGCGATTACCTTATCTTGTCATCCGATTGGATCTCGTACGCCATCATTGACGACATCACCGATGTTTTTGGACCACTGATTCAGAGCATTGAGGATGAGGTCGATGATATTGATGACGAGATTCTACAGCTGCATTCTACTACGGCCGCGAGCGATCCTTATCGCAAGAACCCGAACGCCAACAGGGACAACAATGAAAAACAGCCGCAACCAGGGGACGATGCCGAGGCAGGGAGGGACATGTTGAGGCGGGTGGGGGACTGCAGGAAGAAGGTCATGTCGCTGTACCGGCTGCTGGGCAACAAGGCGGACGTGATCAAGGGGTTTGCCAAGAGGTGCAATGAGCACTGGGAGGTTGCTCCCAGGAGCGAGATTGGGCTGTATCTGGGTGATATTCAGGATCATATCGTGACGATGACGTCGAATTTGAGTCACTATGAAAAGTATTTCCATCCTTCCTCTCCCCCTTTTTTTACTGTATCAAAATGGTGGTTTGCTAACGAAAATGACAATAGAATTCTGGCGAGGTCTCACGGGAATTACCTGGCGCAGATCAACATCCGGATGAATGAAAGGCAAGAGCAGACGGCGGACGTGCTGGGGAAACTGACGGTGCTGGGAACGATTGTGCTGCCGATGAATATTATTACTGGGCTGTGGGGGATGAACGTGTTGGTACCGGGGCAGGACGCGGAGAATGGGCTGAATTGGTTTTGGTCTATCACGGCGGGACTATTGGTTTTTGGACTGGCGTGTTTTTTGATTGCGAAAAGGGTTTATAACATTGTTTGATGATGCAATGGAGGAGGTGAAAAATCAGGTGGGAGTGGCGATGGGTTTTAGATGGACAAGTACGGTTCTTATGTGTGCGGGTTGACTAGTTTGTCATGGGGAGGTATTTTTTTTTTTGGATTTTGAGAATCAGAGCTTGGGTACAAGGGGCAGGCAGTATTATACCGATGAGTTTTATTTGGCATAAATTGGGAGACAAGATGGTTAAGGGTTGGCTGGAGGCAGGATACACGTTTATGAGTTGCTAAATAGGAAGGGGATGTTGGGGCAGGATGTTGCGTGGTAAATGATATGAAGTATATGTCAGTAGATGATGCTATAATATCAATCAACGATGCGAATTATGATATATACATAGGTTTCTACCCCATACTTGACCAATGGCGTGACGATCTCTGGCAAACTTGCTGCACGTCTGGATTTTATTCCCCCCATGTTCTACCAGAAGCTATGGGGGTTTCTGTCTCCCTGAGAGTGTATATAATGCACCGCGATTCTGAAGCTAAAGCTGCCTAAGGTAGATGAAGATACCCTATTCGAGTCCTGGTTTATGGTTTCCGCTATGCTTTTTGTTTTTTCAAACCAGATGGGACCCCCGTTGTGAGTGTTGAAATCTTGCGCACCAAAAAACATATGCCATGCTACCAAAAAAATGAACTTCCAAAAGCCGCACAGCACCAAAAGTCCAGCTCGCATCCTGCACGCAGCCTTCGACACCAACTAGCCTGCTAGCCACCCCCCCCCAAAAAAAGTTTTCGGTTTCGGAATCAGGGCCCTCAGCTCGCCGGAGGGCCTCCCGCCTTTTGCACCAACAGCTGGCCAACCGCCAAATTCGCCACCTCAAACGCCTTGGACCCCTGAGGAAAAGTCCCCAACGCCGCCCACAGGTCGATCAACGGCTGCATCGGCTCCAGATCCGCCTTCTTAAGGAGGTTGAGCGTCGTGGCCGTCAGGATGAAGTGGCTGAAGCAGCTGTTCATCGACTTCTCCAGGTTCAAGGCAAAAAGGTCGTCAAAGTGGGACCAGTACAGGTGCGCGTACACGCGGAACATTTGCCGGAAGATGGTCTGGCAGGTCTCCATGAAGTTTTGGGGAAACCCGCTTCTCTTGCCGACCCACTCCTGACCGGATTCTGGGAGCGGGGTGCAAAAGGCCGGGTTGTCGGCGTACGAGACGCCGGATGGGTCGCAGGGGAAGATGTTGTTGTCGTCGATCTTGCCCGAGATGTATCGTTGTACGAGGGTGAGGTACTCGTAGGCTGGGATCTCGACGGGCTGCAGCCGGGAGTTCAACCAGGTGAATGAGTGGTTGCTGTTGACAGTTAGGACAGGATATCTGTGAGTTGACGTCGAGGATGACTTACGCCCCAGCTGACATCTTGGGACACCTCCTTGAGTTGCAGATTGAAGTCCCGTCTTCCTCCTTGTCATGAACAAGACGAATGAATGTTACGAGCATTCGCCAGTGGTCAACAACTATGACGTTGTTAGTACGATGAATGGTGTCTCATGGGGAGTTGCATATCGCTTACCTTGATGTGCCACCCACTCTCCCATCTCCACAGTCTTCGGCTTGGCACTGAGGGTCAAAAAGTTGCCCTTTACGATGTGCTTAGCGTAGTTGCAGTTCAGCCAGAGAGGCTTCACTGGAGGGAGGTGATATGAGGTCAAGACCTCCTCTGCGGTAGGAATCATGCCGCTTGATTGGTCCATGCCGATGGTTTCAGCGAGAGATGGCGAAGTAGGAAGTGGTGGGAGCTTGACTGAAGTAGTGGAAGTGGGCGTTTGGATTTCCGGAGGAGGAATAGGAGACTGAGCTTGTTGTTGTTCCGGGCCTGGGGAATTTGGGCTGCGCTGGCCTCTGAAGCGGGCGTTTCTACACCATATATGTCAGCGGCTAAACCCGAAGCTAGTGCTGTGTAGAGCGGAGATGTATGCAAGAGGCCAAGAAGATCAAAATATAGTTTCATCAACTTCCCCCTTTCTCCTTGTATCAACGATTATGGATGCGAGAATAGGGAGACGAGACAGCCTTGTACTTGAAACAAGCCAAGGGTGCCCGGTTGAGCAACAAACCACACTTGTGGATCTTTTTAATGCTGTCTGGTCTGAGAGCAAGAGCCCCTATATTCTCTCTTCCCGGTTCAAAACACGAACAAGAAGATCTGGGCAACGTGGTCTTGACCGACAGTTCAGGGAGTGACTGGGTTGTTTGTGTCAAACCCAGGTTCTCGGGAGCGGCATGGTACTGCAGGGCCCAACCTATGCCCAGCTAACCCTTGCATACAGCAAGTGCTGAGAACCACTTGGAAGATGCAGCTGTAAGTCCACCCAGGTTCGAGGGCCTGTTTGCTCCCCTCCAGGCCAAAAACAGGGACAAAAAAGCAAATAGTTGAGTTTGAGAAGCTCTTGCCTCAATCTTGGGTGTGGACGGGAGATTGGGCTCGTGGACCGACACGGGGGCTTTGGCGAGGTTGCGGGGAACAGGAGACGAGCGATGGAGGCGACTCACATTCCAGAAAAGAGGTTGGACATTGTCGGTGTGAGTTTGGGTCGGTGGGAGGTAGGAAACGGTCAAACGGAATTAAGAAAATAAGATCACCTTTTCCTCGGGAGAGCAACAGTCGGGGAAACAGGTTGAAACAAGCTGTTTTCGTACGATGTAGCGTTGACTAGGCCCGTCACGAAATTGTTTCCTGTATCGAATCGGTTTGTTAGAGTGAGCTTGGACCCCTGACAGTGCCAGCACTCTGGAGGCGATCCCCGCCATATGCACCGCCACATGGGAAAATGCTTATCGTTATCGGGCTTTTTCTTAGCGCGTCTCTGAGCCACACTTCCAATTGGCAACGCGCCGCTCGACGTTCCATGCTGGTTAGCTTTGAGCGCAGCTGCAAACCTTAGGAGTGCAATTCACCTTCCCTCGACATTTTACTACTTTTGTAACTTCAGACAACGTAATACCTGCCTTCAGGCGTCAACCAACCACGACAGCTTGTCTCCTCCCACTTCCGCCGAAAGAGTCCGCCAGAACAGTCCAGCAATCCATCCAAGATGTCTGATTCAGAGGATATTGTTGACATTCCCGATGAAGGTGGTGATGATCTCTTCGGAGATGAGGGTGACGATATCGTGTCCCAGAAGGGCAACATTCTTAGCGACAACGACCTCGAATCGGACAGAGGAGACGACCGCGATCGCATTGAGGATGAAGACGATTATGCTCGCGAAGATAGGGAGTCGCACCATTTGGCCGAGTCGATTCCTCTCTACCGGCATCGGATTCCAAAATCAAAAGATAACACGGTAGGTGGTGACTCTCGCCTCAGTTGGGCAACACATTACTGACAGGTTCGCAAACAGCTTCACAACCTCAGAGTGCCACATTTCCTGAAGTTCAATCCAATGGAATACAAACCCGACGAATGGCAGCCCTCTAAGTGGGAGCTCAACAACGCCAACTCGGAAACTCCCATCCCGTCAATCATGTGGCGCCGCGATCCGAGGACGGGAAAACTGCAAAGCAATGCCAACATCCACAGATGGAGCGATGGTTCCACGACCCTCCAGATCGGCGAGGATCACTACGAACTCACATCCAACTCGCTCGTCGGGCCGTCTAATGAGCAGTATCAGGACGTTAAGGATGCTCATGAATACGCGGCGGCTGCCCACCTAACCACCAATTCCCTTTTAATCGTGGGCCATTATACCGAACAGTATTCTGTGAAGCCACCCGAGGATCTTCAGGATGCCGCCTTCGAACGCTTGGTGGCAGGCCTCAACATGAACAAGAAAGAAGGCGCCGCCAGCATGCTTATCGCTACCAACGAGGATCCAGAGCGCAAGAAGAGGGAAGCCGAGCTCGCCGAGAAGGAGCGCGCTAAGAACCAGCGCCGCCGGGAGACAGCCGCTGCGCGCGCAGAGGGAGCTGGGGGCCGATACAAGGGAGGTGCACTTTCCATCGGCGACTTGGAGGGTCGACGTGGCGCTGGAGGATCCAGGAAACGTAGTGCGCCAGGTGGAGCCAAGAAGAAGCATCGCCGTCCCGAATATGATTCTGATGACGACCTTCCCAGCGGTGCGCGCCGCACAGATAACTACGACATGGACGACGGCTTCTTGGTCGGTAGCGATGAAGACGATGATGTCGTTGATGATGACGAAGAGGAAGACATTTTGGACGACGAGGATGAGGACGAGCGGCCAAGAGCCAAGAGGCAGCGGACGGCTGATCCTGATGAAGATGCAGAGGGGGAGGATGATGACGCTCCAGCTGCTTCTCATCGCCGCAGAAGGCGGGTTGTCAATGATGACGACGACGAATAGGAGTAGAAGTCCAAAACGCCCGCTGAAAAGAAAAGGGAGCAATTTGACAAACTCGGGAAGAAACGACAGGAGAGAGAAGGCAATCCAGGTCTGGAGAAAAGTAATTCTGAACCTGATTCTCCAAAGTGGAATTTTGATGATGAGAGACCCAGGAAGCGCGCTGAAATCAAAAAGGAGAAATTTGACTATATCAGAAAGAAGCGGCAGGAGAAAGAGGACAACCTGGACCCGGAGGAAAGTGATTCTGAACCTGATTCTCCAGAGTGGAATTTTGATGATGAGAGACCCAAGAAGCGCGCTGAAATCAAAAAGGAGAAATTTGACTATATCAGAAAGAAGCGGCAGGAGAAAGAGGACAACCTGAGGCCGGAGGAGAGTAATTATACAAGTGACTCCTCAAAGTGGAATTTTGATGATGGGAGACCCAGGAAGCGCGCTAAAATCAAAAAGGAGAAATTTGACTATATCAGGAAGAAGCGGCAGGAGAAGGAGGAAAGACAGAGGCGAGAGACGGGGTCAGCTGAAACGCTGGGACGATCATTGGAAGAGCCAGAGGAACGGAAGCCCGAAGCTCCTGTCATCTGGAGAAAGGGTGTCGCAAGAAGAATAGGACCAACAAGCAGAACGAGAGGAGCTATCAGGGCTCCTTGGAAACGGGGAAGCAAAAATTCTTCTTGAAACTGGCAAACTACTTCGTAGGGTATATTTTTGGGGTAGGCGTTTTCAGGCTTGCTCATGGCGATGAATTATCAATCATGCATAGTGTCGTCTGCCTCTTTGATCAGAGGGGTCGACGATGTAATATATATTTCTGTGAATATGCCCTGCAGATATCATCAAGCGAGCTAATAGTAATTTGGCGTTCCGGTCCTATATTCTCCCTGTGTACCTGGGAAGGCGCCGACATGCGAAGAGTCCACGGCTGGCTCCTCGTCAGAGCTTGGGTAGTTCCCGAACTCATCTGACCTGTCCGGAGGCGCTCTCATCTCCTCCAGCACGTTTGGCTCGAGGAGTGGTGGCTGAAATGGCTTGACAGTGTGGATCTCTCGGCCCGTAGGCATCTGTGCCAGTAGTGGGCCTACTGGGGGTACGGCTTGTGTCATCATCTGCGATCAAGTCAGCCATTGCGCCTTCCGTGACGGACGAAAAGCATAAAACATACCGTGTCATTCTGCCTCACCCATTTCGCCTCTAGCATCTCAATCACCCTCGTCTCCTCCAGCCTTCCCGCATCCGACCCCCAGTCCAGGCCCCTTTCTACCTTCTTGTCCTCTCTCCTTTCCGTCCACTCCTTTTTCAGACCCTTCATCAGCGAAGATTTGGCTTTCTCTCCAGCGCCATGCTTTCCCTCTCGGTCAATGCCGAGTTCCTTCAACCCGGCCCAGAGCCAGCCGATTCCCTTGCCCTGTTCGCCTCCTAGCTCGGCGTCGATGCCGAAGAAGCGGCAGGCTCGCGCTCTGGCTGTTTGGCGGAGGTCGTCGAGGTACTTGACGAACTCGCTGTTGATCTTGTGGGAGTTGACTAGTGCATAGGCTTGGGAGGCGTGCTCGGCTGCGGCTAGGCAGAGTCTGGCGAAGAGATGGGCGCGGACTTTGGGGATGTCGGGGGCTTTGTACATCCATTCCGTGTCGTTTTCGTTGCGTTGTTGTTGGACTATTGCTGGGTAGGGGTCGTCTTTGAGGACTGCTAACAAAGTGGCTTCTGCTAGGGCGAGGGATTTCAGGGCGCGGATTGTGCTGGGGGATATGTCTGGGCTTGGTGGGGGGGACGAGAGGGATTCGGCTCGGGTAGAGAGATAGTCGTAGAGGCTGGCGGCGTCGAGGAGGGATTTGGTGGCGGAGGAGATGGCGGTTTGGCGTTGGGTGGTGCCGACTGGGGCGGTGGTGGTGAGGTATAAGGGGTGGAGGGCGGTGCGAGATTGAAGGGTGAGGGCCGCAGCGAGGGTGGTTAAGGTAAAGAAGAGGTCGTATTCAAGGGAGGAGATTTTGGTACGGGGGGCTTCTCGGCCGGGGATGGGAGGGGATGAGAGAGTGGGACGCCATTCTATGCTAGGGGCTGTGCGGAGGGTTACGGTGATGTCTTCGGAGTATTTGTGAGTAAAGGAGAGCCCGGCGTCGAGGGCGAAGAGGTAGGGGAGGTAAGAGTGGATGGAGGAGATGACGGTTGAGAGCGCGGGGGACTGTGAGGTGGGTGGAAGGCGTTTGAATTTTTTGAGGGTATCGCGGACTACACCGCGGTGTGTACTGGCGTTGAGAGGGAGCGAGGGGTGAGATTCGCAAGTGAAGCTCGATGAGAAGGAGAAGGAGGAGGTCGTGGGGAGGGTGAAGGGATATGGCATTGTGATTACTGGATATTTATATCGATTATTATACAGCTCATCAATGTAGTACACGTCTTAAATATCTGATTCCACAAGTGAAGCATCACGCAATGCCTGTCGCGATGAGGGGGGTTCATGAGAGGGGCAGCTTTCCATCAGGGGGTGACATCACAGCCAGCGGCAGCTGCTGCCGGACCGTGTCGCTGGGCGCAAAGAGGCCCCTGTCAGTTTGAAATTGGAGCTTCCCCAAAAAACCCCACGGGCAGCTCCCCTGTCAGTGGAGCCTGCCTTGAATTTGGAGCTCCACAGCTCATGACAGATTGCTGCCATCAGCACCAAAAGTTCAAGACGCGAGCCTCGAGACATCCAATCGTTCAATGTTTTTCTCTTCTTTCTAGATAAAGCCAACAACAGACTCGGCGACTATGGCAGGACACGCGCCAGCCCCTCATAAACCAAGGCGCAAGGTCAAAGGAGCCGGCGGGCCAAGCAACCTAAGCCATTCCACCTCTGTCGAGTCGTCAGGACGCGCCCCTTCGTTCCCCCTCGCAGCTTTCTTTTGGCCCGCCCGGGGTTCGGCGTCACAATGGGAGATACTTCCAATCATTTTGATGGTTGCTGGCCTGTTTAGGTGGGCGGCTAGTCTTTGGGGATATTCCGGTACGTCGTTCTGCGCAATGCGCCTTTGGAAGCCTCCTGAAATCTAATAGTGTTCAGGCTTCGAGAAACCACCCATGTTTGGCGACTACGAGGCTCAGAGGCATTGGATGGAAATCACGGCGCATCTTCCCATCACACAATGGTACTTCCACGATTTGCAATGGTGGGGACTCGACTACCCTCCCTTGACGGCTTACCATAGTTGGATTTGCGGCAAGATCGGTTCGCTCATCGACCCTTCGTGGTTCGCTCTCTACAAATCCCGCGGTATTCACGATCCGACACTCAAAATATTCATGAGGGGGACAGTTATCGTGTCCGAGTACCTGATCTATATCCCTGCCGTTGTCATCTTTGTGCGCCGCTTCAGCAGGCTGAGCGGTGTTACCAGCTGGTCGGCCTCAATTTCGCTCGCGGCCATCCTGATGCAGCCAGCAACTATCCTCATCGATCACGTTCATTTCCAGTACAACACTGTCATGTTGGGATTCGTCGTGGCAAGCATGTCGAGCATGCTTGCGGGTCGGTACTTGTGGTCCGCTGTTTTCTTCGTCGCCGCGCTTGGATTCAAGCAGATGGCGCTTTACTACGCCTTCCCCGTCTTCGCCTTCCTGCTTGGGAGCTGCTTCTCTCCGCGGATCAACGTGCTGCGGTTCATCAGGATTGCACTGGTCACTGTGATCGCCTTTGCAATTCTGGTTCTGCCATTTGTTCTTAGTGCTTATAATGAGTGGAGGCAAGGAATTCGGTCGAAGCCAGCACCACTGCCGCTGTTCCAGGGACTGGCGGGTCATCTCGACCCCAATGCGTTTTATTACCCCATCGTGGAGCAGCTCGTCCAGATGGTTCACCGGGTTTTCCCCTTTGCCCGCGGTTTATTCGAGGATAAAGTGGCCAACTTTTGGTGTGCCCTCAACGTGGTTGTCAAGATCAAGCACCTTCCGGCTGAGTTGCTCCAGCGCCTGGCGTTGGTTGCGACGCTCGCTTCGATCATTCCGCCTAACCTAATCCTTTTGTTAAAACCCCGGAGAGAGCTTTTGCCTCTAGCGTTTGTAACAACCGCATGGGGCTTCTTCCTCTTCAGCTACCAGGTTCATGAAAAGAGCGTTTTGCTGCCGCTAGCACCGATGACACTGTTGCTGGCTGGAAGTCAGGGGTTGAGCAAGGAAATCAGGGCGTGGGTTGGCTTTGCCAATATCTTGGGCTGCTGGACGATGTTCCCACTTTTGCAGAGGGTAGATTTGCGGGTGCCCTATGCAGTGTTGACTCTTCTCTGGACCTACCTTCTTGGACTACCGCCGACATCATTGAGCCTCTACTCTCTGGATGGTCAAGCGTCTTTCAAGAAGATTGTGACGGCTTTGATCCACGGTTTCTTTTACCTGGCCATGGCCATGTGGCACATACTAGAGCTCAACTTAAAGCCTCCTTCAGACAAGCCAGACTTGTGGGTTGTGGCTAATGTTGGTGTCGGCGCTGCTGGCTTCGCGCTGTGCTACGTATGGTGCTTTACAAGGCTGGTGTTGCAAAGCGACATCCTGCCCAAGGCTTTGTTTGGCAAGAAGACCAAGACCAAGACAAACTAAGTCGGCATTGGAATAGCCATGGATTGATTTTCTCAATGTCGACCTGGCTCCACCATTTATCTCGAAGCTGAGAAAGACGCTTATTGATCAGTTAAAACACTGTATCTTTGCTGCGAATCGGAAAACGTTCGGCCCAACGGTGTCAGCGCAACGATTCATCGCTCGCCGTCCACTCACGACGCCGTGGCCGGGTCTAGGGCTTAAAGACACGACACGGCTTATGCCACGACAACCGCCCAAATGGCATGTCATACTTGGATCCGGATCCTTCCAAGATATGCGGAGGCTCGGATCCTGGCGCTGGAGGCAGTGCCCTAACGCGGGGATGGCGCAAGGGATCCAGGCTGGCGGATCGACCACAACGCTAGCCAAAAGTTCTTGCATCGCCGTTCCCGGCGGCTGCCGTTGTCTCGGCCGCGCCACGATGGATGGGATGAAGAGATATCTGTATTCACACAATCACGCTGGTAGTTACCATCCTGTTCCTAGACATTCGATATGGCACATTTTCTCTGTTCGATGCAGAAGCGAATTCGAATGCCCATTCTGTCTGACGGCACAGAGCTGCAATTCCCACAAGCAATTTCCACGGGCAGGACCAACAGTTTGGTTAGGCGATATCAATCATTGCGGGATGACATGATCGTCAACGGGCCCCAAGCCCAACATCAGCTGGCTTCTACTACCAACCGTCTAGTGTACAGTACATATCCTGGAAAGTTGTCAAAATCTATCAAATATGTGCAAACCCTGCCTTGGTGAATGGACGTGGAACGATTTGCAACTTCAAGTCGAGTTCCTTTAGAGTTTGCAGGGTCCCCAGGGCTGAATGTGGAATCGCAGAGCTTTCCCCAAGACAGTATGACCAGGTCTTGGCAACCATTGGACCAACGTTGAGTGGGGAGGATCACAATATTTCTGGCCAATCGTTGAATTTCAAAGGAAATCGGACGGCCCTATGTGTGGGTCCGAATCGGCTGATGGGTGGGCACTTGGCAGGTTGGCAGCTCCACGATCTGTTGTCCCTCCACTACTCCTTGGCAGCCATGGAGCACCATCCAGCCCATCTTCTGTGGGCTGGACTTCTGCAGCGCAACTCGACAAGGCCTGGAAAGGGAAGATAGCCCGGGTTCGTTCTGGCCCGATGCCGCTGACGCTTTCTTTTCCATCCTATCCATTCGACCTGCCATATTCGGACAAGATGGTTGTGAGCTGTCGGCACCGAGCAAGCTGGAACATATGCAGAGCAAGAGCCACAGAATCGAATGTCATCGTCGAAGGTTACTCAGAGTTTCTCTGCCTCTGTGCAACAGAATTCTCGAAACACTCGAGTCTTGTTCAGGATCCAACAAGTGTTGGTACCCTTCTATTTTGTTTATTTTCGGCAGGCCTTCTTCAAGGCCCCTGGCACGAAGGAATCTCACTCTCTCGACTCAGGCTGAGCACGTCAGATTTTGGCCTTGCTTCGAATTCTCCATGCAAGTTGATCAGGAAGCGCGAGATGAGCGGATTTCAGCCAAGGCTAAGCTGTTCCGCCACATCATCTAGACCTTGGCGTGCTCCTTTGTGTGCTCCTTTGTGGTCGTCGTCAGACTCTCCCCACGTTCTCTTATGTCCTCTCGGGACCTCACCCTGGTGTGATTCTGGAACCTCTTTGTCCAGCGTGTGATGGCAAGGGACGGACGGCACCCGTGCGATACAGTATATCCAATCTTCGCCTCAGATTACTTGTTACTCATATTAAAGCCTGCCACTGCCGTGATCCTGTCTGCATCTAGACAGTACCAAGCACACTAGAGTGACCCTCAGCCTCCTCGTGCTCCAGCAATCAAGAGGCCCGGTGCCCATCCTTGCCACGACAGGTCAAGCTGCACCTCGAAGCTGCACCCCCCTCCCCACCTTCAATCTTCCCACTCATCAAGTGGTTCCCCACGGAAAAGCCAGCCCACACACCCCCACCGCTATTTGTGGCTTCAACGCGCAGCAAGCCAGTTTAGATCGAGGCGAGAGCTTTAAGAGAGGCCCCTCCCGTTTACCCGTCACTGTGTGTCGGTTCTGGTCTGTTTTCTCTTGCTTGCCACGCAGAGAGCCCATATACCGACCCTTCAACTGGTGTTTGGTATCACACGCCAGTCACAAGATGTTTTTATTATACACCGGCCTACTGGCCGCACTTTCAACCACGGCGATGGCTCAATTAACTTACTTGAGTACGTCTATTGCACCGTCGCCGACAGCTTCCGATTCGTCTTCTTCGACCGGACCAGCGACAAGAACAATCGCAGTTGGATTGGAAGGACATGCCTTTACACCAAAAGAGACCACAGCGAATGTTGGGGACATTATCAGTGCGTCAATCCATGGCCCTTACCTTTTTACGACAGTGATGACTAACATGTTTCGTGTATAGAATTCAACTTCTACCCTGGTGGTCACAGAGTATCTCGAGCTGAATTCGGATTCCCGTGTATTCCATATGAGTATGTCAACGGCAATACAGGAGGTTTCTGGACGGGCGTGTTCAACCCACAAGCCATTCTCAACCCTGTAAGTCTCTCTCTTTCATGGCCTTCTTTCATGCGCCAACTAACATGTCATAAGCCCCCATCATACGAAGTCAGGGTAAACGACACGAAACCCATCTTTTTCTACTGCGCTGCTCCCACTTCATGCACCGACTGGCAAATGATTGGCGTCATCAACCCAAACTCTACCGCTACATTCGATGCCCAGCTCGCACTCGCCAGCCAAGCAAAACTACAGCTCGAACCTGGCGAGCCATTCCCTACTGAATCTGCCAAAAATGGTCCAACTTCAACTTCCACCCCGAGCGGCAGTACCGACCCGGCTAATAACAACGATGGCGGCGGAAGCAGCGGGCTCTCGCCAGGTGCTATAGCTGGCATCGCAATTGGCGCGGCAGCAGTGGTCATCCTCGCCGCTGTTTTGCTATACCTCTGCGGCCGAAGAGGCGGGTTCGATAAAGCCTACAGGAAGTCTTTTGGTACTCCTGCTCCCGTGGCAGGAGTAGGTGGGAGGCAGAACAGCATGGTCGAAGCCAACTACGGAAACAACCCCAAGAGTCCCGGGTCGAACACGATTCCCGGATTCGGGAATGAAACGTACAATCAATTTGGGCAAGGCTCGCCGGTTGTGGGAGGGGCGGGATATCAGGGGATGGGAAGTCCACCGAACAGTGCGCACCCGGTGGGGTATGTGACGCAGCAGCATACGGGGTTTAGTGAGGCTAGTTATGGGAGTCCTTATCAGTGAGTGTTTTTCAGTCTAAATATGATTGGAGAGATATGCTTTCTAACACAAGTTGAATAGTTCGGCACACACATCTCCCCAGCCGGGGTTCCAACCTCACTTTGGACACGCACCACAGCCTACTCCGCCGGTTGAGTTGGATAGTGGGAATGCTGCTGTCCCTGGAGGGCTGACGGGGAGTCCGCCGCCGCAGTATCCATCGGGTGATGGCTGGGGGAGGAAGTAAGAATGAATTATGAGTGTTTATTTGTTGGTATATAGTTCGGATTTGGGGGGTTAGATACCACTTTTTGGGACAAGAGGATACACCGGATTGGAAATAACTGGGTTTGGGGGGATCATGAGTTTGGCGTTTTTCATGGATTATTACTATGTTGGGTTTCTGAGTACAGCCTTCCAAGATCATTCATTTGAATACTTCCGTAATGAAGATTATTCACCATTTATTCGATCCTTGCGGGCAAATGTTTCATACACATAGAAGAGTGATATCTGACCGACGAGGCGACATACAATTTGTATTGTCAGGTTTGAAACAAGATGAGATGAAATCCGTACCTTGCATCTCATCCCAATCTCATCCCGGCCCGCGTTGGCCCAACCCGCCGCAGTGGGATGTGGGAGGCAGGAAGTTGCAATGTGGGAGGGTCGCCGTTCGGGGCCGCTGATCAATGACTTTGGCGAGGTTGTATCTGGGATCAGCTACATTCACCCACCTGGGCTGCCGTTGCGCTGCTGCGTCTGTCATGTGTATCGATGCGTTCGGTGTGGCGTGTATCTATACGTTGTGGCTACGTGATCGTGTAAGTGCCAGTACGGCACATCAACCTCCAACAGAATGAGATAGTTGCGTTGTATTCGCTTACTTTATCCTCTTTGCAACCCAAAACTCCTGGAGATGGGGAATTTCATTAGGGGGAGCGGAGGCTATTTCTAGTAGCTGGATGTACACGCGTCTAGAACTTCGAGTGGGATGGCTGGTAGCTAGATAGATCAATCAGGCTATTCAGGTGGTATTCTTCCCACTCAGTTAGTGACGGTTGTTACCTGAGCTGTTAATCAAGGGCTCTTGGCCTTTCGCTATGTCACGCCATGAGTTCGTGTACGTCACGCACCTGCTGATTGACAGGTGTTCGTTAGGTATTTTTAAGCCGGGGAAACAATTGTTACACAATGATGATTTGCATGTGTGATGTGTACGGGTGAATGAATGGGGTGGTGGATTGCTGGATTTTCCCAACCAAAAGACCTAAGTTGGCCTTCCTAAACGGGACTCTGGTGTGGTGCTACCAACATCTGGTTGGCTACGGAATTATTTTTGGGGGTCAAGTCAGAGTTCTCATCTTATCACGCTTACCTATATAGCTCCACGGCGTGGTAAGCCTGAGCTTTTCGTTCCCCCGACGGAAGTTGAACCCGGTATCTGTATGATGATGGCGCGGTGGTGTTTCGTTGCGACTGATCTTGACGACAGTGGGGACCCAACACTTGTGTGTAGGCGCTTAAGTTTGAAGGATTAGCCGCCCTGTGCGACCATGAGATGATGACCACACAACGTACTGTATAAGTTGGGCATATTGCCTCGATTCTGGTCCGTGTTACCTGGCCCTTCTGGTCTGTTTCACTTACATCTGGTCATCTGGTTGACATGGATTGTCGACGATGATTTTGGAGAACCACGTGGGGAAGGTTGTTTTTCTTCCTTTGTGCGGCTTCACCGTTGCCACATGGGAACAAGGAAATGCCAATGGGACTCGGATCGGGAGAGGAGAAAAGATGCCGGCGGTTCGGGGCGGCATGTTCGGGAGTGAGTGTTTCATGTTGCTTGGCGAAGGTCCGAGTCTTTGTTGCAGATCGCGATGTTGAAGATGTTCTGATCTTTGAGCGAAGTGTGAGCGCAAGCTAGGTTTGGATGCTATCGTGACATAATACGGACTAATCTCTCGGTTGAGAGTAATGTAGCCAAGCAAGGCCACAGTTGCCTGTTGTTTTGCTGGGGGTAAGCTGACACCGACGGCAAGTTCACGGGACAAGGTTTCCAATCGCTTCCCAGCCTCGTATCTAAGCCATGTTTCTTTGCTTTTGCGAAGAGATTTCTCTCTAATAAAACTAAAAAGATGATGATCAGCATGAAAGAACACAACAAGGCGGTGCTCTTTGTCTGAATCGAGGTCAAAGCTAGCCGCTTAAGCAGGAGTCTGAGACTCGCAATAAACAATCAATCAGCACCCGCTAACTACCAGCCATTGTGTTCTTGAACTAGAGCCCAGTCGGGTCAGTACCCAGCTTCATCAGAAATCAAGAGTTTTCAAAGGTGGCTGGAGATGCTGAGCATTTGATCTCGAGCAACAACAGCTGGTGTTACACTCGGCTGTCAAGGCATTCTAGCCGTTGACGACAAACGGGCCCGAGCTATACCCTCCGAAGAAGGCCGGAAACGGTGGGTCGACCCTGTGGTCTCCGCCCGGAAGGATACCTACCCTTTACTGCACCTCCCCCGCACCTCCTGCGGGCTTTTGGAGTGATGCAGCCCAGAACACAAACCGTGAACGCGTGGACAGATAGACTGCTACTTAAAGTGGCAGGTACTCACTCATTTGATAGCATCACGTCTTGTGTGCAAAGGTTGGCTTCGGGAATGTGAGATCAAAGCTGTCCAGTAGAATCAATGACGTCTTGAGATGTTGCTGAACCCGGAACCTACCTAGGTAGCAGGTTGGAAGCTGCGGGCTCCGAATTGAACCCCAGGTTGTCGTGCTTGTCTGAGTTATCGTCTCCGGTGTAGACATGTAGCTAGAATTCTCCCCATCTCTCCGGTCATCCAGAAAGTGAGAATAACCCAGAGAATAATAAAAGAACAAGCCCTGGAGCGGACTGTCTCTTTGGGCGTCGGGTGTTTTGTTCGATCTGGCCACTGGCGAAACAGCTCCCGGAGCGGGGCTGGCTGGTAACTCCTGTTAGAGGGTACCTGAAGCCTAGCGCTCAGCACGGCTCAGGGATGAACCGTCGATAAGTAGCGGCTAAGCCCGGGGTACGGCCCCACTACGCCTCCCACCTACGATCCTCGCCCTTTTCTGCGGCGCCCGTGGGTTGACGTTGGTTAAGGACACAGTTGTAGATAGACCCATCCGAGCTCAGAACCTCAAATTCTCTTGCAACAGCCGCTCCCCGCCAGCACAAGCACCTCGCAACACCCGGTAGTTGAACTAGCTCGCCGTGATCTCTTCTCTTTTGCCTGGGAGCATTCTTCTTTTTTCTTTTCTATTCCGGTCCTCCCTGTCGCCTCAGTCGATATCCACCTGACGCCGAGCTTAGCTGTCTGAAGCACGAACTGCTGCACGAAAGCTAATCCCAGCACACCCCTCCTTAAATTCAAGGATTTCCGCCACAACTTCACGTTCGCAACAACCGGATTGTTACCAGCAGGACTGCGATCGCCTGATCCGACCATCTTCTCACAGCCCGAACCGCTGACACAGTCTCAATGGCGCAATTGCGAGGACAGGGCAGCTACGGCATCGGCGCGCCGGCTCCCTTTGGCGGCGATATCGATCAGAGGGTGGAACAAAGTCCTTTGGATGCCATCCGCCAGCAAACCAGCAAGATCGAGGATCTTTTGGACACCCTTAGCGAGCCCATCAAGCCGTATGTTGCCGTCAATTGCTCTCTGGGAGGAGATGGGGCCCTCTCGTTGAAAGCCTGGCCTGATATGCTGACTGGTCCCTGAATAGCTACCTCCCTGCCATCGGCCGCTTCCTCATCGTCGTGACCTTCATCGAAGATGCCCTCAGAATAATAACACAATGGAGCGATCAGCTCCTTTACCTTCATGATTATCGTCATAGTAGGCACCCCTGCCAGGTCTCCAGCCTTGTGCTTCGCGACATTGTAGCTAACACTCGTCCCGTTAGTCCCCTCCGGTCTTACCCACCTCTTCCTCATCGCCAACGTCATTGTCATGGCTATCTGCTCAACTCTCGTCATCATCCGCCGCCACTCCGAGTATGCCGTCGGCGGTCTTATTGGTGTGGTTGTCACACAGGCGCTTGGATACGGCCTCATTTTTGACCTCAACTTTTTCCTGCGTAATCTGTCGGTCATGGGCGGTCTCCTGATGGTTCTTTCCGATTCATGGGTTCGCAAGACTAAGGCTTTCGCGGGACTTCCCCAGCTTGAGGAGAAGGACCGCAAGATGTATTTTCAGCTTGCTGGTCGTGTTCTCCTCATCTTCCTGTTCATCGGCTTCGTTTTCTCCGGCGAGTGGTCCCTTATCCGCATCATTGTCAGCTTGTTGGGCTTGGCTGCCTGCGTCATGGTTATTGTTGGTTTCAAGGCCAAGTTCAGCGCTACTCTGTTGGTTGTCATTCTCAGTGTCTTCAACGTCATTGTCAACAACTTCTGGACTGTAAGTTATTTCTCCTGGGTGCCAATGTTAGAAAGGTGCCTTTTTTCTAACAAGCTCAACAGCTCCACGAGCACCACCCCCACAAGGATTTCGCCAAGTACGACTTCTTCCAAATTCTCTCTATTGTTGGCGGTCTTCTGCTGCTGGTCAACAGCGGCCCTGGCCAGTTCAGCATTGACGAGAAGAAGAAGGTGTATTAGACGCATTGCGAAATGCTTTGCCACCAAGGCACATTTTTGTGATTCTTGCACTCGCAATAACACAATAAATCATGAGAACAACGCACACAGGATATCTAAAAAAAAATGAAACCAAATGAACCAGGCCAAGGGTGAAGAGGTCAGGGGATGGTGACGGGAAGCCAGGACGGAGCTGTTTTGTTATAAAGGAAAGGCAGGGGAGAATTAGTCAAAGGTCAGGCTTTTGCGAATGGCTAAGCAATCATGTTACCGGCGTAGCTTCATCCATCATTTTATCCATTATCTGGTTCCTCTTCTCGCAAAGGGTTGATATGTAGAAGATGGACTAGGATTTCGAGAGCCCCAAATGTGTTCGATATATCGGAGTACAATAGCAAGAGTAGGCGGGAGTTTATTTACACTTTGGATTGAAGAAGACTTTCTGGTATGATTCTCATTGCATGTGGTGTATGTAGCACAACATACACATGGAAAAAGAGAAGACAGTGCAAAAAGCTCACCAGCTGATTTCATCAGCCGGCTACGAAAGACCTGTTAACATTGGTTTTTACATTTTTCTCGACACACAGAAATTGTTACCTTCGGTATCGCTTTGGGCCTAGCATACTCATCCCATGATCCTGCACACACACTTCTTAAGAGAGTGTGGGATCTTTCCAGGAAAGAGTCTGCCAGGCCCCTAGGATTTGACCTTCGGTCTTGCTCATCTCTGCTCTACTTCTTCTTTTTCCTGTGGGTCATTAAACGGTTCACAGGATAAGAGATCGGAAGTAAATAGATTTGAAATTCTGTTTCATGTTCGAACATAGATTCGAACCTGCAGGTTGATCAGGCTCTGCAGAATTGTGTCTGGCCCAAAGTCGTGTTTAACCGTTGAGTTACCGGCTGAACGCCACATTTGAGTTGAGTTTGCATGGGAGAGCTGTTGTTGATATGGTTGGTTGGTTTGGTCGATTTCTCAGATAACGGCAACATACATGAAAAAGAAGGCGGAACAAAGAATTCATCGGCTACCTACTCTAGACTAAAAGAACATTGAGAACTTTACCATCAATCATAAAAGAATGGCAGTGATTGTACCCCTGGGGTCTTCGAGAAACCACTTCTTGATGGCTTACAAGTAGAGCAGAAAGCTCACCGCCGTATCAACGGCTGGCTACGAAAAAGCACTCTCAATTCTACTGTCAAAGGTACTATACCTTCTCAAAGCAGGTAAACACATGAACCTGTTCCTGTTTTGGTCCAGTCGCAGCTCGAAGCGAGAACTTTGGTCGACATCACCGCATATAGGTGGCAGGGATGCGCTTAATGGCTGTGCTGCCTAGCTATCCTCACATCCGTGCTCTGCCTTTGGCGATGGAAAGGTGCGGGAGGTGGGGTTCGGTGTTGGTACCTAGAAGGAGACGAAACAACTCTGTAGGAGGGCTTGGCTGGGGAGGTGGGCGTTGGCTAAGGATGGTGGAAGGATGTCGAGTTGAGAAGGAGTTCTTAGGGTGTCTGGAGGGGAGTGTCACTGTGAAAATCAGTCAGTGTACGGTGAGTATATATTGGGACTGCTGCTGAGGGTAAATTTGGAAAAGAAGAGTAGTTATATTGGTATCTTTTACAGTATATGTCTTACTGCTAATAAAACTTCTAAATCAAACTAAAATATTCCAACCGACAACTCCCAATGCCTTGTCCAAAGCACCAAAGGTATAGATAGTTAAACGCCGGTCAAGTTGACATCAACAAAGCTCTCCATACATCTCAGCGCCTCCAACGGCAGTCTCCGTTAATCCTTCATTCCCTCCCCGACTAAGGAATAATCAACTCATCAATACTCCTCTTCGCAATATCAATAATCCTCAAACAAGTCGGCTGATCGCCTCCCGCATCCTCCTTCTCATTCAGCTTCACATATGACCTCGGGCTCTCAACCAACCCTTTTTCGACCAACTCATCCATCAATCTGTGTCTCGTCCTCGACCTCTCTTCCATCATGCCGATGATATCTTTTAGACCCAGCATCCTCATATCCCTACATTCGACATCCTTCACCCCATAAACATCAATCTTCAGCAGCGCCCTAACCGTCAGCCTCCACAAGTTGGGATCCATCACCTTCCCCTCCAGCTTCTCCGCCGCGCCACATTGATATGGCTCCTGCTCAGCAAGCGTCCCCCAGAGCCCGCCATACTCGGAGAGTGTAAACACAATTTTCCTCCGCTGTCGATCAGCAGCGGCAGCTTCCTCATCCACCATCGTAAGTATCCGCATGTAAGCATTCGAAAGCGACGGCAGTAAAGCGCCCAACATCATGAGCGATTGAATCGACACTATTGGCGGTTTGGTCACGCTGTTCGATTCTGGATCGAACAGCGGGATATCGCTGCATACTTTGCAGAGGATGGAGTCGTGCGCGGTGCGGGAGGCCGCACGGGTGATTCGCATTGCACGACCGATGGACTTGGGTAGGACCTTGACGGACTCCATTGCTAGATATAATGAGGCGAGGCAGCTGCAGGTTAGGGGGTCGTCTGGCTGTTGGGAATGCTGGGTGTGGAAGTCTGCTCTTGGGGAAGAGGAGCTGGAGTTTCCGCCGGGGGAGAGACCAGGAATTGAGTTCTCGTCCGGGATGTTGACGTAGGGGATGGAAAAGATGTGAGCGACGTCTTCTTGGGAGACTTCGGGAGCCTCGGTGGGTGGTTGTTGGCAGAGGGAGGAGTTGAAGTCGATGTTGCCTAGGTGATCACCGAAAGCGAAGAAGCCGTTTGTTGACTCCGTGAGAGGCGTTTTGGCTGGGGCGACAGGAGTAAAGACTTGGTCGAAAGACTGAGAGATTGCGGCGTCGGGTGGTAGGTATTGAGCGGGTGGAAATTGTGTTGAGGGGTCGATGATGTCCATGAAGTTGAGGTCAGTGTTGCTCATATCGAGGAATGAGAAATCCAAGTCCATGGCGAGAGTTGGGTCAAATTCTGGAAGTACAAAGTCGTTGGGATTGATCGGAGGGATGGCAGGGATGGAAGCTGGAATATTGGTTGTGGTGGCTTGAGCAACATTGTCTTGGCTGTCGGCTTGAGTATCAGGCTGGCTGTTCTCGGCGGCATCGATCTCGACGTGAACTCGTTTCCTCGGTCTTCCCATGGGCTTTTGAGGCGAATAGACACATTTGATTCCTTCGCGCTTACACCGAGCGCATCCGTCGATTTCTTTAGAGCAAGCAAGCTTTCGGCCTCCTGGAAACAGTCAGAGCAGTATTCTCAGAGGCCACATTCAGAGTGTCATACGGCATTCATCGCAGGCACGACGCTTTGGCTGCTCGCCAGTCTTTTTGGTAGTGTTTGTGTCCATGGTTGATGGTCTTCGGGGCGGAAGGAGCCAGCTTGTCAGTAGCGTCAAATGGTCGAGGTCGACTCGCCCAGAGCACGGCGGCTTCTAAAATTTGAGAGAAGAAGCCAATAGTGTATCGTGTGTGAGTTTGTATCCCAAAGAAAATATTTGATTGATTCTTGATAGCGGCTGAATTGAAGTGTTTTGAGACGAAGCTATGCGTCGAGTACCGTCAAAAACAGTGTGTCGTTGAAGGTGCGTTCAGGCGGTCAACGTGAGCACACATGAACAAAAGGGCGTGTTGGTTAGGCCAATAGCGGTCAGTTGGCGGTTCCTTTTTCATAATATGAGCTCGAGACGATAGGCCTGTTTGTTTCGTCCACGTAACCGAAGGGTACCTAGAAAGGATTCGTAGCACACCCTCCCCGCGCAGGATCGTCTATCTGCAGCGCATTTGTTCCATGAAAGATAAACGGCTCAATTGTGCTCTCGCTGGTCATTGGAGACAAGGTCCACCCCCAAGTCATATATAAAGACAGCCGCACTTTGAAGCAGCTTATTTGTCAGCACCTGACTCTGACTATCAAGGTTCACATCTGTAACCGTCGCCGCTTTAACACTGGGATGCGACGGGTTTGCTGTTTATTGTAAGATCACGAGACTCGATTTCAGAGACCTAGCACTACAGCTTCGAATATTTTGCATGTCTTGAAATGATATAAGAGCCGCATGCGCATTTAATTTGAAGACATGGCTGATTTCGTCGACGGTGAAGTTTCACCATCGGCATTCATTCAAGCGGCTCAGATGAGGTGGGGTTTGAGCTTCTCACGGGGCTTACCCCAAGATGGCTAGTGCAACTGCTTAGCTCCGCTCGGCACAAAAGCGGTGAGATAGCTGCTCCCCGCTAAACCCCCAAAATACGGGCAGAAAAAAAAGTATCAGTGGAAATCTGTAAATTTTGGGGCCATCGGCTGCAGCGCGACAGCAACCAATTCAGACCACCTGCACTGCACATTCAACACAATGAAGTCAAAACCGGTAGAAAAAAAGCGAAAGGCCAGGGACGAGGAATCTGACTCGGAATCTGACGACGAACTCGGCAACGGTCTTTTCGACGGTGTTTTGGAGGCCAGTGAAGATGAAGAGGACTACATTCCATCCGACGAGATTGACGATGGCGACAGTGAAAGCGAGGCTAGCGAAGGTAGCGAGGAGGTAGACGAGGATGACGACGATGCGCTCCTGAGCGACGATATTCCTTCCGATGTCGAGGGCGACGATGAAATGGGAAAGCTGCGCAAGGGCGCTGAAGAACTTGAAATCACGGAACCAGGCGTCGATCCAAAGCCAAAGCACCAGGAAGAGGAAGGGCGCAATTACAGAATCGAAAAGGATGCCAATGGCGGAGAGAGATATGTTTACGGGTGCGTCATGTCATGGAAGGCTATAAAATGCGGAACAAATGGCTAATCTAGGGTTTTGACAGTGAAATCGACCCGGCATACGACTCTGACGATTCGGATGCGCAAGGGCCCGTTAATACGATCGGAAACATCCCCCTCAGCTTCTACGACACTTACCCGCATATTGGTTACGACATCAATGGCAAGAAGATTATGCGCCCAGCGACTGGCGATGCGTTGCAAAGTCTCCTGGACACCATCGAGGTACCCAAGGGCTGGACGGGCTTGACCGACGTCAACACTGGCAACCCCCTCAACCTCACTCAAGAGGAATTGGAATTGGTTCGCCGTGTGCAGCACGGCCTTGTCCCTGAAGAGGGCTATGATCCATATGTTGATACGGTGGAATGGTTCACTTCCAAGCAAGAAACCATGCGTAAGTAACTACCCGGTGATTGGCAACAGCGACGTTAACTGACTTTGGAACAGCGCTCAGCGCCGCTCCGGAGCCAAAGAGGCGCTTCTTGCCATCCAAGAACGAGGCTAAACAGGTGATGAAGTTGGTCCGCGCCATTCGCGAAGGCAGAATCCTCCCATACAAGCCTCCTGAGGAGCGCGAAAGAGAGGAGGAAGAGAAGGAGGAAGTTCACTTTGATCTTTGGCAAGATGAGGAGCCAGCGGCGCCAAATCCTATGCACATCCCTGCGCCCAAGCTCCCGCCCCCTGGCTATGAGATGAGTTACAACCCTCCGGAAGAGTACTTGCCGTAAGTGGGAGCCCACCCTCTGTTACCAAGATACAAACTAACAGTCGTCATAGAACAAAGGAGGAGCGTGAAGAGTGGGAAAAGACTGACCCCGAGGACCGCGAGAAGGAGTTCCTCCCTCAAAAGTACAACTCCCTTCGCAAGGTTCCTGCATGGGGTACTCTGGTCAAGGAGAGATTCGAACGGTGCATGGACTTGTATCTGGCTCCTCGTGTGCGGAAGAACAGGCTCAACATCGACCCGAACTCGCTTCTTCCCAAACTTCCTTCGCCTGCCGAGCTGAAGCCCTTCCCCACTGTTGTTCAGACCATTTTCCGTGGTCACGAGGGAACAGTGAGAAGCGTTGCGATTGACCCAGTAAGTTTTTTCCCTGTCAGAGAGAAGCAAGACAAATGCTGATTCCCAAAAGACTGGTGTGGCATTGGCTACAGGTGGCAGTGACGGCACCGTTCGCGTGTGGGAGCTGTTGACTGGACGTCAGGTATGGTCCGTGAAGCTGAGCAGCGAAGACCCTGTCTATACGGTCCGCTGGAGACCGACCAAGGATGCCTTCATCCTTGCGGCTTCGGCCGGCGAGGATATCTTTCTTATGGTCCCAACACACTCCAGTGTCACGCCAACTCTGGACCAGGCCAGCCGCGATGTCCTCGCTGCCGGCTTTGGTTATGCTACAAATGGCCAACAGCCAGCTACAGCTCCCGGAAAGGAGCCTGCCGGCAAATGGGCCAGGCCTGGCACCAAGCTCGAGGACGCGGGTGTTCTCGTGAGAGTCACGGTCAGATCTGCTGTCAAGGTCATTACTTGGCACAGGAGAGGTGATCACTTTGCGACCGTCTCGCCCGAGGGCCAGCGCAGCTCCGTGGCGATTCACACCTTGTCGAAGCACCTCACGCAGATCCCCTTCCGGAAACTCCACGGTCTCGCGCAGACTGTGGTGTTCCACCCACTGAAGCCACTCTTCTTCGTCGCAACCATGCGGACAGTCCGGTGCTATGATCTTCAAAAGGTGGAGCTGGTCAAGATTGTCCAGCCCGGTGCTAAATGGTATGCTGCCCCATGTTCGGCTCTTGGATACGATTTGTTAACATGATTGCAGGATTTCGTCACTTGACATTCACTCTGGAGGCGATCACCTGATCGTCGGTAGTTACGACAGGCGGTTGCTTTGGCACGACCTTGACTTGTCCAATCGTCCACACAAGACGATGAGATTCCACCCCAAGGCCATCCGCGCTGTCAAGTATCACAAGGGCGGACTTCCGCTGTTCGCGGATGCCAGTGACGATGGCACGTTGCAGATCTTCTATGGCAAGGTGCCCAATGACCAACTTGAGAGCCCCACCATCGTGCCAGTGAAGCAACTCAAGGGACATAAGGTTGTGAACCAAGTGGGTGTAGTGGACATTGACTGGCATCCGAGAGAGCCGTGGTGTGTGTCTGCCGGAGCGGATGGAACGGCGCGTTTGTGGATGTAATGCAGTGGGGGTTTCTGGATTGGTTCATGGGGAAGTCAGGAGACACTTGTTGTACGTAAGTGGTGCACTTCCTGTCTGGGAGCGGAGTTCGGGGTATATGAAAAGGTCCTTGAGAGTTAAATACCACTACCATCTATCTATCTGTATTTACCATTGGCAGAAAGTTTATCGAATGCAACCATGTCCACGTTGTTGGGCAGGTGTCGAACGTTGGGCCGCTGGTGGTATGGATGATAAGATGGCCGATCCCTGTCCATGTGCAGCTTTTGCTTCTCAAAGATTCGATCCCAACATTCGATTGCCTATCAGAGATGCATTTTGCCACACTTCAGGAATGGTGGTAATCTGACGTGTGGTCTGGTTTGGGCAATTATAAGCCGAAGCTCCCGAACATTCGGTGCATATGTATGTCGTCGCCCTCCACCTCGGCCCCTTGCTTGTGTCCTTAGTGTTGCCCTAGGCCGAGTCACCTAACCCATTTGCTCATCTCCTCCACACCAAATCGTCACAACCTCAATTTAACTGACATTCAAGTTCCTAGACAATGCTCGACACTCCATCTTTGAACCTCTCAAGCAGCCTCAAGTCAACCGCCTCCGCCATGGCCTTGTAACCTGTTGGGTTGAGGTGTAGATAATCCCCCGTGTCGTACTCCGGGTTCAGCCGCGTTTCATTCTTGGGGTCTCTCACCGCTCTATCGAAATCGATCACCGCATCGAATCTTTTACTGCTTCTGATCCATCTGTTCACCCTCAACCTCTGCTCCTCTCTCTTGGGCTCTCCGTAGGCCTGGCCCGGCCCGCTCATCGGTGTAATGGTGGCGCCGAACACCGCGATGCCATGTCCGTGAAGTCGCGCAACGATCTGCTCATACGCCTGAATCAACCGGTCGCCGGTCTTCACCAAATCCGCCTCCGCCGCGGTGCCTAGATCATTCACTCCCTCGAACACAATGACATACTTGACCCCGTTATGGGCAAGAACGTCCCTTCCAATCCTGCCTAGCGCATTCGGTCCCAAGCCATCAGCCAAAACTCTATTGCCACCAGCGGCCTGATTGATAACGCTGATTCCAGTGCCACCCTGCTTTTCCAACCTCCTCAGCAACTGATCAGGCCACCTGTCATTCCCGTTCGTCGTCGAGCCTCTCCCATCAGTGATACTGTCGCCCACGATCACCAGGCTTCCCCTCGTCTTCTTCTTTTCTACCCAGCCCGCCACCGCGCTCAAGACGAACCACCGATCGACCCTCACGGCCTCTGTTAAGTCCGTTGACTTGGTGTGATCACCATTGACGAACCAACTGCTTGTTCTACTCCCGGGATGGCCAGAAATTCTCTTGCCTTGTTGTCCTTGCTGGATGTAGATGGTGACAGCCAAGTTGCTTTCAGCTTTGACATTGACGTTCTTGATAGGATCGGAGATCGCAACGGCGCCGTTGGGAATGGCGAAAGATCGGCTTCCACCAGAGAAGGTGACTTCACGAAGAGTCTTGGGCTGGATGGACGAGGAACCGGCAGTGCCGTTAAAGGGCAGGGCGATGGTTACAGCAGAGATGTGGAGGTCAGCGCCAGGTCCGCCGAATTCGTTGGAGAGGGAGAGACGGATGTGGGGGGCAGATTGGGTGAGATAGATTGTTTGGCGGATGGTGGTGTTGGAGTATACCGAGTCGTCACCGGTCTGGTGGAAATTTCGGGTCAGCAACCGCTACTCTCGAGAAGAAAACGCACCCACAACAACACTCGACATCGGAAAGAAATCTCGGAAAGTAGGATGGCTAATATCGGAGGAAAAGAATATGTCCCATGCAGAAGAGAAACTTACAAAAGGTGTAGGCGGCAGGTTGTGTGGCTCTACCTCCTGAGGCATGGAGGCCCAAAGATCAACCCATTGGTTACCATCATCGTGGCCCTTTACAACGCCGGCGAGAGCGAGGGCGAGGCCCATGATAAATCCTCGGAGGATCGCCATTTTGACGAGGCAGGAAGTCAACGACTGCGAGGCGAACAGAAAAGCCTACCTAGCCTCCATCTCGACAACACAGTCACCTCGTCGATCTACTTATACACCGACAAAACCACGACAGCGGATGCAGGAATCGCCCCATCATGGCGCAACAGTAACATCCATCGGAACGACACCGTGCATTCACCGCGAGGCCGAAGAGACGTATATATCAGGCTAAACCGGCTTTACCCAGGACAAGTGCCACCACTCTTCAGGGAATCACTACAAACCACCATTCGGAACTTGGCTTTCTCTTCGCTGGCTTTAAACGTCTTAGCACGATGGAGCACCACGGGGCAGACCGTTGGCGAATACTACCCTATCACCACATTATCCTACCATCCCCGCATCCAACCGTGCCAGCCGACCCGGGATCCGGGAACACCGGTGGGGTGTTGTAAACAAGTGTTTATTTTTTTGGAGAATTGGAGATGGTTGCGAAGTTGGGTGACCAGCGATGACCTATAATTACACCACCACACCCAAGCATAAGGATCCAAGTGGGAACTATGCAAGCGACGACAGATTCGGTTGGCACAGATGGTCATCGAACATCTCGGCCGAGCGGCATTAGTTGCGGGCTGTCCCGTTGGGTGGCGAAGATTGGTCAAGATGAGATCAGATGAAATGGAACCGGAGTTCCTTTGATTGATCGACTCAAATACAAAAAAAAAAGAAACATTCCATAGGTACGACAAAACAATCTGTGTTTGACAAACAAGACCTAAAATCAAGCGCTTGGTCCGACCGTTTTCCCGCTTTCTATTCTAATCCAACTCCAGAAAACCCAGACAAGCGAACCACCACCTGTTTTCCCCTTTTCCCAGTTGCTCCCATGCATATCCAAAATGCCAGCCGGTACTGATCGAGAAAACTGCGACCAAACTTTTACACTGGCAGTATAACGTAACCACACCCCCTCATACACTTGCGACCTCCCCAAAAACGTGTTCCTCCCCAGCCTAGCATAACAATAAGGAAACGCCACGCCATTTCAACTCGAAGCGACACGGGGGTATCGAGGGAAACCACCGAACATAGAAGCGACTCGACGACTCGACGACACACCGGCACACCGAAGTACAATGAATGGCCGACCAGAGAGTGGCAGCAAGGCAAAAGCATCAACAGCAAGCCACAACGATAACAGCGCCAACAACAAGCCGCAATAACAAAAGACCTAATAACGACAAGCAGAAGTGAAATGGCGAACCCAAAAACCCACACAGACTTCCTCTGAATTGAAGCAACATGACGCGGCAAAGCCACAGCAAAACATCAACAACGAAAGAGGAAAGAAGGAAATTGAAAAGAAACGGCAGAGCCGACGCTGGAATGAAGTTTGGGTAGGATCCCGGCGACGAGAGGAGTAAGCGATACTGGCGCCAGGTGTCTTGGAGTACATCACGTCTTCTGGGAGGGGGCCGGCTGGCCTTTGAGGACAGCAACAAGTGGTCAACATCGGGAAGGTCGACCGGCAAACATGATGGCCCTGCTATCGGCAAAGACGATGTCCTCCCGAGTGGTGGAATCCGTGAGATCCTGAAGGAAACCCGGAGGGTCTTGGTGAAATGCGATGCGTACCTGCTATCAACAGAAGACTACTCCGTCAAAACCGACTGAAGAGTTGGGCCAACAAGGTTCGGACAGGAGAATGAGCTGTCGTTATGCCCACAGGCACTTGGTGACGAGTGGAAGCTGCCGAGTCTTTGGACGAGGTAGCCCCACGATGGTGGCTGTATGGGTGCGCAAGACTCCCGAGGTGGCCAGCAGATATTCCGAGACGGCAAGCAACAATTAGTTGCCAGCGGGCTTGGGAGCTCCGTAAGAGTCAAGATCGTTGTTGGACCAGATCCCAGTAAATGCCAGCTGCTCGTCCATGGGGGTGGGCTCGATGACGCGGGTCCAGCTGCCATTGCTGACGGCGCTTCTGCTGCTTGCCACGCTAGACGAGGAGCCCTTCAAGGGAGCTTGGTGTCGAACGAGACGGGGGGAGCCGGCACCACCAACCCAAACATCGACATCCTGGAAGTGGGTGCCCCGCTGGTGGCGCACCATGTTCTCAAGGGTGAGGCGGAGGGTGCCGGGTGTCTCGGTGGGCCTGGGCTTTGAGGTGGAAGGAATTGGGTTCACACCTCCTGAAGGCTGGCCGGCGGCATCATCATCGATCCGAATCTGGGTGTCATCGGTACCGGCGGTTACGGTTGAGTCTTCGTTAGAAATAGCTTGTTGGGTACGAGCGGCGGCGGCGTCAGGGTCTTCTTCAAAGGCGGTGGTACTGCCGCATCCGATTCGGCCAGATGGGATGTTGACCTGTTTGAACTGAGGCATCCTCGACCTGGTGTGAGTCTCGTCGACGAAATCGTTTACGTCTCTCTTGGAGATCACGGACCAGCTCTCGCTGGCTGTGGACTGAGAGTCATGGTAGGACATTGTGGCGTTGGCAGCAGTGCGTGCTTGGAGCCGGGCGTAATGGTGATGGTGGAGCGAGGGTGATGAGACTGGATAGCCGTTGTCTAGCCAGTGCTTGCTTAGCACGATGTTGGTAAAGCAAGATGAGAAGGGAGAAGTCGGAAGGGTTGCTCACTTTTAACGGACGGGGATGTTGTAGGGACAGACGAAAGGAGCCGGGGTGCGCTATTTGGCTCGGGTGGTGTATTGAATCGTGGAGCCGCTGGCACAGGCAGAGCAAGAACACTGAAAGCGAAGGGCAGAGCTCTACGGCTGACAACGCACTTTTGCTCACGCAGTTCTGATGTTGGGGGTCATGGTCCAATGTGTTGGGGAAGGGGCGTGTAGGTGGTTTAAGTAAGAAGAGGGGCAGCAGGTCAAAAGGTGTGGAGGTGCAGGAGAGCTACCCACCCTTGTCACACGTATACCGTTGACCGGCTGGGGACAGTGACAGAGTGGGCGTCTCTCTAGGGGAGCTGACGGAGATTTTCAGCGAAGCATTTTGCAGAGAACGGTTTGGCTTTCCACTGCCGTCGAGGGACCAAGGCCCGCTCTTCTCCGAACCACAGCAGTCTGCATCCATGGATGTTTGGGCGGGCATGCATGGGAGGGGTGTGTCACGTCGAATGAAATATCCCGAGGGTTGACAAGCACTTGTTCAGTCTTATGCAGTGTCGCCTGCAGACAATCATCCCAAGTTGGAACGGATCTCGGGCCGTGGGGATATGATGTACCCAGGCGGTGAGCCGTTGGTCTTCAAGGTTGCCCTGACGTGCCGTGACCAGCGAAGGGTGTTTTTATTTCTTTCGGATGCAACAGAAGCTAGGACCGGCAGCGAACAAGCAGGGGTACTGTGTGGGTGGTGGACAGCGCGGGAAGGGTGTTCGCCCAGAAAGCGGCTTTTTGCTGCGGTCAAGCCCCGGGGGAGCTGACGGGGGGAGGGGCGTTGCAGTGCCGTGCGGCGCTTTGCCGTCTACCTAACGGGCCGGGGTTAATGTGAACATCAGCTTGTCCCACAAGGCTCAACGGAGACTGGGTAATGAAGCAAAATCGAGTCTTGTTGGCATCCGCAAAATAAGAAATTCGAGCCGTTGGACTGGCTTCGGGTTGGGGCCGGTCCTGCAAGATGCCATAAGGGTGACCGAACGGACATGTTTCGAGCCTTGTTTCTCTTTGGCATCCCGTACGTTGTGTCTAGTCTTAGGGAGACCAACGTTGCTGCCAGATTCGTGGCGTTCCTTTTTGGTTGTTGTAGCTCCCTGTGCAAGCGGGGCACGGGATTGACAACTCGGGAGGCCACCATCAAGATAAGGATTTTGTGCAACTGTTGAATGATATGAAGAATGACTGCGGTTCTGCCAACCCAAGGTCTACGGCCAAACAAATCGCGAGCTGTCCAGTCCACTTTGGGTTACCGGGACGGGCTCGGATTGTGTAAGCTCTCACGGTGGGCTAGGTGCCCAGAATTAAGGGAGGAACGTCAACTCGCCAGCTTTCCAGGTTCGTGGGTTGGAGGTGTGTGACGAATCACGCACAGATTCGGTCTAGCATCGAGTTTCCCGCCAGGGAAAACAACCAAAAGCGAGGCGGACAACTGCCTGCCTGTGAAGCGACTGTAGAGCTCCGACATCGTCTGGCTCGAAAGTCGGAGATCATGAAGCTATGCCCACCTTGCTTTCGGCTACCAAAGGTTAATGACGGGCCAACTCAAAAGCATCATGTTTCGAAACCAAGCCACTCAGCATTCGAATGACTGACTGTCGCGGGACCGAAGACATCCATCCGACTGCAAGACTGGAACACGACAATTTGTGCAAAAGTCAATCGAGATCATGGTGCAGTAAACACAGTACAAAGTCACGACGTGCGTCTAGAGACTACGCAGAAATATGGAACGGCATGCCCAAGGGGACTGTCACGCAGTACCTTTGGAGCCAGCCTTGAGCCCAACATCGCACAGCAAGCAGTCTAACGGCGCGGATAACTCATGCGGTCTAAAACTGAACTAGATCCCAAGAATCAGACGAGACACGTCCTGTCCGGCGGGAAACGGTGGGATGAGCTCCGATCCTGGCGCGCTTGCTTGTGTGCTTGTTGCGTGTGTCTGTGTGTCGAGGATGGTGGCCGACATCTGCGGCTGCACTAAGCAGGGGGAGGGGTGTGCGGCTATTAGTGGGTACACTACCATGGGGCTGACACTAACTATGGGTCCCATCATGATCCGCTGCTCTGGACGGGCTTCAAGAGCCCACAACTAATCACTGAGATACGCGACAGTCTACCGGCACGAGAGCATGTTGTTGTGTTTTGGTGGCCGAAGTCCTGACCGCTCCGACATGCGCTTCGAAGCGAAATTGCACTCCAGACCTTGGAGATGCATCTGACCCCATTCGAAGCTAGAGTATGTTGCCCTTTTTCCACCGTGGTCTTTGCTCTAGCCAATGACAGCCTGGTTCAAGAGATTCAACCCGGCAAAGAAACTGTATTTGTATTCAAGAGCATATGAAGGACTTTTAAAACGGCGACACCAAAATGAAAATATTAGGCCAAGGGAAGAAAATCATCAAATTCAAGAATTGCAGGGTAGAACTGCCAAAACAAACGTCAACGCTGCAACATCCACAGATCCCTGTGGGACATCTTTTCAAGCCAAGGCTTTAGCAAGGCAACTCTGGTTGGTCAATCGATGGTGGCCCCTGGTCGGCGCTCCATGCGAACCCACCTGAATGGGCTTCTGGAAACCTTCGAAATGCGGATTCCCCACGCACCCCAAGTCTTCATTGTTCGCTGCTAGGAGGGTGCAAAAGAAAAGGCCTTTTGTTTGCAAGCCCCTCCCCGCGCCCCAGCCTGTGCATCCTTCGCCGGAGGGGTCTCCGGCTCGGCACTGGCACTTGGCAATCGGCCGAAATATGCCTTGAGCAAAACCAGTCACAGTGCGCAATCAACGGGCTACAGAAACCTCGCCATGAGGGTGATCAGCTGGCCATGCTGGGTTTTCGCTAGCCCTGCCCTGTTAGCAGACGGCTGTCTCCGAGAGCATGGGCAAGAAATGAACATCTGCCAGGTGTGTGTTCTTCTTACACTTCTTACCCTGGTTTGTTGGTCGATTTCTCAGCCCGACCAACAATGTACGAGGCCATTCGGAAACAAAAAATGAGAACACCGGAGTACCTTCAAAGCGAGGGGACATATTGGGAGCCAAACGGACGTCTACCAGTTGTCTTCCAGTGAATATCGCGAAACACCGACGATGCGTTTGAATACCACTGTCTAGAGATTTTACTCCCGCCACTAGAGTATACGTACCTACCAGAGCCTGATCTCAGATCCTCACCTGTACCTACATGGTCCACACCATCTCTCAGCTTGGACCCCTTGTCAAGCATTGTGGAGGTTTCCCCATCGTTACATTCTCAAATATATCTCACATTTCAGTTTCTCGGTTGCTTCACGCTCGTCGCTCACTTGCTGCTGAAGAAACCAAGTCCGTCAACCAAAGCCTGGGTCACGCCCGCTTTTGCGCTTGTTCGTTAACATGCCGGAACTGCCACAAGCGGAAAGGTTCGAGAACAAGTCGAACCGCCTATGAAACCCCTTGATCCAGCCCCCCTCTTAGCAACGTCATGTTATGCAGTTCTCCCCTTTCCATCGATGGCGTTTTTCAAGCTCTCCGTTCGCTGCCGCTCAAGTCAGTCAGGCTCGGCCAAGAGCCTAAAAAGCTACAGTCTTGTTGGACTTGGTGTTTTGTTAGTCCCACCCCCTGGCCATGGCCCCTTAAAGATTCCCATCTGTCCATCTCAGAATCCGGTGGACTCGTCTGTCGTCTCCCGCAACTAGCCAGCTTGCCGCGGTTCGCGCTGCATCGCATAAGCGTGTCTGTGCCACACGTTTGTCCAATCAGCAGCTCCGGAGCTTTTACGGACGTTGGGAAAAACGCAGCGTCGAGAGGGGAAAGCTTCAATACAAAGAGGCTGAGTTGGCAGGCCGGGAATCTCAATCCAGGGAGGCGGACCGGAAGATCGGAGCCTGTCAGTGGGTCTCGCTGTTTCCCAAAAGCGGCCAGTCATCGCGATAGGTGTGTTCCTCTAAAGGTCAAGGATACCTTTGCTGGACCCGATGTGAATAAGGATAGCAATATTGGAGCACTCCTCTACGCCTTGCCGTGTCTGCACTAGTACATTGCACTACATATGCGGGATGTGGCGCAAGATAGACGCTTTCACCAAAAGCCATCGGACTAGTAAGGTTGCCATGACACCTTGTTTCCCTTCGTCCGCCGCTTTAGTTCTTTTGGGTTGTTCACGGACATTAGGTTTTGCTCGTTGAGCCATCTCAAGATGACTCTCTTACGAGATTCCAATAGCCACCACTCCAAGAGCAATCGATGCTAGAAGCACTCAATTCTGACACAGAGAGTGACAGCAAAGTTAGCGCCCAGCGACTAGAGAGGAATTACGGGTATAGAGGGTACACCTCAACAACAGTCAGGGCAAGTCACATGGTCATTAGCGAGTAGTTAGTGCAGACGGACGGTCTGATCTTTGCCACCTCATCTCGAAATATTTACCCCTGCAGATTTCTACATTGCCCGACCGCTGTGGGTTTTGTACTCCAAAGGCAGAGAAACGTCAAGAGACACCGAATCACAACTCGTATGGATCCGACAGCGCGGAGAAAAGGGGGCCAATTCTAGCTTCGGTGGCAAAACGTTGGTTATGATGATGACAATGCACCTTGGCTCACGAATCACCAGTCCACCGCTCTCTACCTTTGCGCGGAGCTTCATGTTACACATGAAGTTCGGATTTCCCAAAATGGATAACCAGGCAGCATATCATAAGAAGTTTGGGTCCTGCAATATAAGCCCGCTTTGACCGGTTACGAACGTGCAGCAAAAAAGTTGAGGATCGGGGGTTTGCTCAGTAGCAATTTAGAGCACATAGGATGGATGGGCTGCCTCAGTATCATTACTTGATCAGCAAAAGCAGTAAATGATAACAACGGCCCTCTCCGAAGGGCAGAGAAAAAAACCAAGTACACGTCTGGAACAATCTGCCCCTCCCGCCCGCCACCCTTTAGAAAGAGACCATGCTCATCGTCTACCAAAACTCAGACGAACTTCACATGGCCGAGTCGACTAGTAACAGCGGCAAGGGAGTTCCTCTCTCCTCTCTTGGTGGTCCAATCAACCTTGCTTGACGAAACTTGACTTGTCATCACCTGTATAGACGCTGTGATTCCAAACACTGCAAACTCCCGCGATTGTACCAGCCTTGCTCTCATCCCCGTGACCACAGACGCAAAAGCACCAAGCTCTATCTTTACTATTTCTCGGCGAAGAGTGGAAAGCTCCACCGCGTGATCCGTGATGAGGATAACTCCTGGGGCGGCTCGACTGCTGCAGGTGACGGCGTCGTTTTTGAATCCCAGCACTTTCTTGTCTGCCACCCGGGTGGCGACGTGATCATGGCGTACTATATCGTTAAGAACGAACCAACCACCCATGCCTTTAGGGACCGGATTTATCAGTCAAATCCCGTTTATTAATGGGCTTCCCTGCCTTGGTTTTCCCAATGTATAAAATAATGCCAGATAAACGGACTAACTAAACTGTGAACAGACCGTGCTCCTAATACCTATATCCCAACCTTTCCCACAGCCTCTTCACGCAGCCGCCAAGCCCCGCGCACCAGCACTGTGAGCTCTGAGTCTCTCTTTCCTTTCCTTCTCGACCCACTCCGGGTTCTCTAGATTGACAAGCATGGGCGTCTGCATAGAACTTGTCTTCCTCCTGAGCCCGCCCGCTTTGAGACGTCTGGCGACCTGATAGGCCCTGTCCAATTCCTCCTCAACAGCACAGCGAATCTTGAGCGCGGCAACAGCCGGCCAGACACTACGCTCACCCCTGAGAATCCAGTACTCGAGTGTTTCCTTGGTGGGCGTCTCCATCAGCCGGACAAAGTCGCCAGCCGTCACCTCGGGCACGAGCATCATGCTGGCACCCGGCACACGTTCGTCGACAAGGAACCGGCGGATCCCGGCTGGGAGCAGCTGAAGGGTGTCAAGCTGCCGGAGGCGATGCCGGAGTTCGAGGCCGACCATGCGCATTACAAATGCCATGCCGGACATAGTCTTGTTGCGAGTTTCTACCATGGAGGGACCGTGCATGTCGCTTTGGAGGAAGGGAATCAGGTAAGGCCGGGCTTGGCTGACGATAAAGTGGTTGACATTGAACAGCTCAGCGATTCTGAGGAGTGGCGATTCTTGCTCAGCGTAGGAGGCGTTAGTCCAGTGGTTGAAATCAACTGTGTTGGCCGGTTTCCAGGGGACAATGTTTCCCTGAGAGTCTTTGCAAAGAATCTTGGTTTGTCTGTGTCCGTAGAATGTGGGTGTTGAAGCATTGGAAGCCACGGCAGCCGTCCAGATTAGCTGTCGAATGTTAGCCAAACCGTTTCGAGACATCAGGTAGAAGGAGAGGTACATACCACATTAGGGGCTGTTAAGTAATTCAGCAAGGTCGGCACACCTCCATGTCCAGCCGTTGCAACTGTGATGTTTAGTACCCTTTTGCTCCTGTGATACGCCTCTTCAAAGGTCAAATCACCAATATTAGACTTGATACACTCCTCCAACACCTTCACATCCAGGAAATAACCCTCTCTTCTAAACCTCTGCACTCTGCGCACAAGCGTAGCCCACCTCGACCACATGGACTCTCTCAAGCCCTCATTATGCTTCACCGGGTCCTGGCCTTGCTTCGCGAACGCACTCAGATCAATACCATCACCCTTTAACACCCTTGGCAACTCCTCTTCAGAATGTACCGCGACTAATGCCGCAATCAACGCTCCCGTCGCCGTGCCCACAATGATCCTCGGCAACAAACCCCTCAAAAACAGCACCTTTACCACCCCCAGATGGCACAGCCCAAAAATGGCACCCCCTTGCAACACCAACGCTGTCCGTCCAAAAGCCTGCCTGGTATCATGGATGAAATCCAACTTCGCCTGCGTTGACATGGTAGCAATCATCATGTCCCCATCCGGCAAATGACTGCTTGGACTGGCAATACTAGTGCACCGCAACTCCTTCGGCGTGCCTCCACCGTTCCCATCCCCATTCCTCGTTGCCGAGCTCAGCGTCTGCCTCCTCCTGCTACTTTCCGCACTCCCCCCACTGGCGCTGCCCGAACTGCTCACATTCCCATTGTCCTCAAAGCTGACATGCATCCCCCCAACCGTCGATGGCCTCCCCTGTCTCCCGACAGCCAAGCTCCCCCTCGGCAAACCCCTAGAGTCAACCACGTACCCACCAACTGGCGTCTGCCCTGGGCTAGGCAAAGACCCTATCTCCTCCACTCCTTCCGCCACACTCCGTACATACTCCTCAATCAAAAACTTCGTCCCAGCAAACGCCCTGTTGTACAACTTGGTAGCAGTTATATTCCCCAAATTCCTCACCAGCCCCGACCGGAGCAAGTTGACAAGCGAGTGTACATCTCCCGTCTCCCTCGCAATCTCAATAGACGCCAGCCGCTCGTTGATAAGCTTGAAGTCGTAGTGTCCCGAAACAGGATTATTCCTCCAAAGATCCAACCCCAACAGCGTGTCTAGATTCAGCGCCGCCTCCTCCCATTGCTCGTACGTGGTAGCGTTGTGTAGATCCGAAAGATTCTGCGAGAGCGGCGTGGGTCGATTATAATGTGACACTATCCTCTACATACCCAACAAACTGTCAGAGACACTATCTTCTTCACAAGGAGGGTTGGGGGGATACATACGTTGTGCCAAAAGGAGATAACATCCAATAACATATTCCATGCCGACAGCACAAACAGCTTTGGTCCACGGCGATGTTGACGGACAGCACTACTCCCACCACCACCACCACCACCACCACGTTTCCCTCCCCTCCCAGTAACACCTGGCTCGGCCCCTCCCCCATAATCACTCTCCGAAAACCTAATCCCACCATGGCTACTGCTACTACTACTACAACTATTCCCTCGACTAGAAGCAGGAGAAACAGCCCCAAACAACGGCGACAGCAACAATGTATACACCGCGGCAAACACCCCAACCAACCACTGAAACGCCATTTTCAGACAAGGGGAAAAATGAATAAAGTCACACCTTCCCCTTTCCTCCCTACGCCATATGAAAAATCCACAGCGCTTATTTTCACCAAAGAAAAAAAAAACTGCAGGAGGAGTTGTGCTGGTTGCTTGCTGGAACAAATGACAAACAATATCCTCCCCTAGGAAAAGAAAAACCCCCCCTCCAAAAAAAGAGAAAGGAGGCAAAGTAGGTATTCAAACTTGTTATGAGCAAGAAAGAAAGAGAAAAAAAAACCACTTGGTGTTTCCCAACCGGTCAAAACACACACGCTCGCGCACGCGCCTAGTAGATTTCTAAAATAACCCCGATCTCGTTGTTTGTCCAAACCAAAAAAAAAAAAAAGAAAACCCGCCGTGACGGAGGCGGCGGCGGCGGCGTCATGTCGGCTGAAGGCGAAAACGAAACAAGGGCCAGGATTCCCCACCTTTTTCCCTGTCCTCCCTTGTCAAGAACGGGAACGTTGAATCAAGCATGTGAAAGCCAAGCCAGCCAGCAGCCCGGCTTCCCCCCCACTTCTCTTAAGTGCTTGCATTGATTCTTGGCGCCGAGTGATTATCCCTGTTTTATCTCCCGGTTGCACATAAAGCAGGGGTCATCCAGGCCTGGCCTCTCGGTTCCTGCAGCCGAAGGATTCTTGTTTTGATCTTTTTGGCCCGTGACACAGATATCAAGACACCAGCAGTAATAAAGAGAACGCGTATAGTAAAATGCATTCATTGACTCTGATTCTGAATTCATCAAGCCCCTAGATAGCCTATATTTTATTCTTGAATTCGCTTCATGCCTGCCTCCCATCATTCGCACAATACCTCTACAACACAAATGGGCCCCCTTTCTAGTGTCCTGGACACAATCAGGGCGCTGACTGTTCTCTGTTCCACCTCTAAGCCCAAAAATATACCTGACCGATGACTCCCAATGGGTGTAACCCTCTCTCTCTAGAAGCCTTTATCGTCTCCATTTGGTCTAGTTGAACAGAAAGAAAAAAAGGCCGGGCTAGTACTGAAGGTAACCCCGGTCGAAAATGCTGTCCACATCATGTCGCTAGAAATTGCCATGTGAGCATGAAATTTAATCACTATCCGGCGGCGTCCCTCCCTTCTTCATCATTTCCTTGACCTCCGCCTCCATCTGACCAGATGTCATCTCCAGCCCGGCCGTCACATCCGCCCCAGTACTCCAGCCAGTCACCTTATTGGCCAGCTCGAGCTTCTTTTGGCACGCCTTGTAGACCAACTCCTCCACGGTCCCCTCGCTGATCAGCCTCACGATCTCGACTGGTCTGGTCTGCCCCAAACGATGCGCGCGATTCTCCGCCTGGATATCATCTTGAGGATTGTCGCTCTGATCAAAGATGATCACCTTGTTGGCCGCCGTCAGGTTGATGCCCGTGCCACCCGACCCAGTAGTCAACAAAAACACCGGAATCGTCTCGTCAGCATTGAACTGGTTGATCAGTTCTTGCCGCTCACTGACATCCGTGTTGCCTTGAAGACTCAGATACTCCACCCCTTCGCTGGCCAAGCACTCTCCCAAAATCTCGATAACCTTTGCAAACCTGGTGAACACCAGCGCTCTATCCCCATTCTTTTGATAGCCCCTAATCAATTTCAACAGACTCTTCACCTTGGCGCACTCTCCCCAAGAGCCGTCGGGTAAGTCAAACTTCCTGATGCACCTGTAATCTCTGCACCACAAGTGAAGCTCAAAGTCCGACAGGGCCTTCAGCTCGTTGGTCAAGTGCCCAAGATTAGGCTGCTTCAACTCAGACTGCGGAATCCTCTTCATCAGCTCCTTGGCCATTTCCTCCACCACCTTGTCCTTGAAGAATCTCCTGAAAAGCTGAGGATGAATGGCCGACTTTCTCAACTGAATCCAGACGTTATTCGTATCATTATCCCTGCCCTTTTCCACCACGGCAGACTGAGAAGATTGGGCCGATTTCCTGAACCGTCTCGCATAATCCTCATAGATAGAGGCCTGGTTCTTGTCCATTTTGCAGTATTCAACCCTGGTCGTCTTTTTCGGCATGTCCTGGAGCACCTGTTCCTTCCGGCGTTGTAAAATGAATGGCTCGAGGATGGTTCTGGCACGGGGTACGCGCTCGCTCGCCAAGATCGCGCCCTTGGAGACGTCGGCCAGAGAAAACTTCTGGCTAAACAATGCCTCCAGTGTTTCAAAGTGTTCCGAGAACAGCTTAGGCTCCACGAAGCGCAGGAGGGCGATCATTTCCATAAGATTATTCTGAACGGGCGTGCCGGACAAGATCAACCGCCAGTCGGCCGTGATGCGCAAGAGATCCTTGTAGAGTTTTGTCTTTGGATTCTTCATCTTATGGCCTTCGTCGAACACGGCAATTTTCGGCTGGATGCGGCGAAGATTGGATATGTCATCTTGCCGAGAAAGTTGCGAGTAACTCGTTAAAACGACATGGTAGGCTTCTGGATCGTCCTGGATCTCCTCCGCGATCTCATCACGAACGGCCTGAGGACCTTGGTAAGTGATGACATTGATGTCAGGGGCAAATCTCTTGAACTCGGCCGCCCAGTTGGCCAGAGTCGACGGCGGTACGAAAATGATGTTGGGCCAGGGTCGATCTCCCTTCATCTTTCCATTTTCAAAATCCTCAACCACGGAACACATGAGTGAGATAACCTGACAAGTCTTTCCCAGGCCCATGTCGTCTGCCAGGATACCACCACAGTCGAGCTTGTGCAAAAGGCGCATCCAGTTTAAGCCGAACCTTTGGAACGGCTTCATAACGCAGTGCCCATCCATGTACTTGGGCTGGCGATGGGGTAGGTCGACCAGCCGTGGGTCTTCCATGCTGACAGGCGTCAAGGGTTTCCCGTCATCTGCCTGAGAATCATTTTTAGGTTGGCCTGTCTCGCCAATGGCCCACTTGGCAGTTGAGGCCTTGATCGCACGAGCCTGTTTCTCACAAGCTTGGATCACATAGTCGATGGCATCCAGAGACTTGGCGTAGGACTTGACTGCAGCCACGATGTCGTCTCCCACCGAAATCTTGGCTGATTTCTTGCCTTTTTTCTTTTGAGCAAGGGTGACACGGCGAGCATGTTCAAGATCCCTGAAAGGCTGGTGAGAGACCATAAGTTTGGCAGTGTCTTCCTTAACACCCGCGATGGCAACAAGCTGCACTACATCGCAAGTGTTGAGATATTGCAACACTCGCGAGTCAAATTCGCTTGAGCCTTCCTCATCATCGTCGTCCTCGGCATCTTGAGGGGATGACCGACGGCCCTTGCCCTTCCGATTGTCGTAATCCTCGTCCCGGTCGTCGTCATCGCTGACAAGATCAATGACCTTAACTTTTCTTGGCTTCTCGACCGGCTTGACTGGTGAACTAGCAGGACTTGCTTGTCTACCAGGGCGGCGACCCTGCACAAGTCTCCGCCGAGGAGGTTGTTTCGGTGGGGAGGGTTTTCGAAGCGACTCTAAACTCTCGTCGGATGACGGGGACGAGTCGGTAAGTGCGGCCCAGTCCTTTTGTAGACCAAGACGGTTAGACGGGCTACCGGCTGATTCTTGCGTATTCTGTCACCAAGTCCTATGTCAGCCTGGTCCAAGTATGAAAGAGTCTTACATAGAAAAGTGAAACATACCGACTTGGATGCCTGAGACTTGGCCACTTGGGCCTTGAAGGCCAGTGAAGTGGACGAGGTCGACACATTGATACTCGGCTCTTTGCGCTGGAAAGACGAAGGTCGAATGTCGCCCCTTGATGGTTGGGTATCATCATCCGAAGAGTCCCCTCCAACATAAATTGGCGCATCCAACTCGCCGTCCGATATTTGCACAAACTCCCGCTTCTTGGAAGCAACAGACACGTTTCGACTTGCCGGTGGCCGAAAACTTGTACCTGGCGGCGCCATTGCACTTGCCAATCGGCCGCCCGTTCGCTGTGGAATAGGTTGCGGCCGGAATGGGGAAGACGCCGGGACCTCGATGATCGAGTGGGGAGAAGAAGGGGCAATTGACATCGGTCGTATCGTAGGCCGGTCGACGATTTGTGTCGGCTGTGTGAAATAGGGCGATTCACTCACAATCTCGTCGTCCTCGATATCGTCGAAAGCAAGTCCGCCGCGTCGGGCGGCTGGTGGCGGTGAAGAAAACTCCATTTTTTTTCGTTTTTGCGTCTCGACTTGGTCGGGTTTCGATCAAGAGTCGCAGAGGTGGAGAAAGCCTTAAAGCGAGCGTTATCTCTTCAAATCAGGTGGAAGCAAGGTGTTGTGTGCTCCAAGGTCAACGGTTCCAAAGGAAAGATCAGACGAGAAGGACTGGGTACGGTGTAGTTTCCCCCAACCTTGCTGTTCCACCCCTGAACTGGGAAATTTCAGATCGTTTTGATAACGACGGTTGGGATTCTGCCGTTAGACCGACCGCCCGTTAGGGAAAATCAACGGATTGAGGAAAGTAAAGAGACGGCCTAAAATTAGACGTTCCATACAATCAGGACAATGTGGCGCTCTTTTGCCTCCCTCTTTGCCTTGCTAACGGTCGATTGGGCAATGCTCGAGTGGAACGGAGTCGGCAGTCGTAGACAAAGAGAAAGCAAGAAGGAAAAGCCGCCCTATTCTCTCTCAATTCTCCCATCAAAAACCGGCCCCACAGACCCGAAGCGCGTGTGGACGCGCCTCTAATTGCTGCACGTCAACACGTGACACGGACTCACCTAAGTACGTACTCTCACTCTTACACCCACACATCGGACCATCAACTCGCAGTTTATATATCTCAGCCTAAACATCTCAGTTCACAATCAGTCAAAATGGCCACCCGCCGTATCATCTCCCAAGAGAAAACCATCCTGGACCAGCCAGACCCAAACTCCATTTCCTCCTCATCCCCTGCTGAAAAGTCCAACATCACCCCTGCCGTCCCCGCGGCCGTCATCTTCAAGCTGCTGGCCTTTACACTTGCCATGATCGTCGTCCCCATTGGGTCTTACTTTGCAACAGTTAACACTCTGTTCAAAGGTTTGTCATTCACAAATAACATCACATATCTTACAAATTCCTTTCTCACCAATCACTCTTCCCCACATATCAACACCTAACCAAATTGGGAGGTTGGGTTTGACAAAAGTCTCACTCTCACTCCTTCATGGGCCACTTATTCCATATCTTCAGTACAACTGGACTAACGCCGAGACAACAGGCAACTCATCCTACGCCGGCGGCCTAGCAGCCATCATGGCCAACGTGGTCCTCATAGGCTACGTCCTCGTCGCCATGGCCGAGGACCAGTCAGACCGCTTAGAAGAGGAGAAGAAGCAGAAGCAAGAGGAGAAGAAGGATCGCTGAGTACTTTCTACTTTCGCAATCGAAATTGTGTATGTGTTATGATATCGGCTTACAAGGATTGGCAACTTGGGCCTGGAGGATTATGTATCAATAATTTGTCTTGAAGAATATTCCAATACACCTGATGGTGGCCACAACGGACGGCCAAATAAGCATTACAGCTCGAATCTCATCATTGTATACGGTTTCCACTTCATCACATGACATACCATTGGTTGACTCCAAAATGATCTCCTCTTTATGAATCTCATCTTCAACCATTGACCATTATTGATATTAGGTATAACAGCCCATCCTCTTATCCTCTTCCTCAAACATTCGTATGTATCCTAATGCCCTCCTGAATAATTGCACATACCAAAGAGGTTAACGGCCCAAGAGCAAGAGCAATTTGCAACATCTTCTAGCAACCACATCAAGCAAAAACAAACGCACAAAACCTGATACCAAAAATGATCCCTCTCATTACTTTTCTTTTCATGTGCCACATCAAAAACTCAAAACAGTAAAAAAAAAAACGAATAACCCTCCATGATAGTACCCATTGTACAGTACCAGTGAGACCCATTCCATGATTTGCTTTCCCTTTCCCTTCCCATTGTGCGAGTACGTGACAACCCCCCACTAAGAATTCCTATTCCGCCCCAAGGAACACTCAGAACTGACTAAGTCCCTTGCAACTGCCACTTCAATGTGTTCCGCTGTCCTCATACAAAAGGATGCCAAACAGCCAGCAAAGTAGTCGAACATCCTACATCATCGAAATGTCCAACCAATCTTGCTCGTCACCCCCTCTTTGACAGCGGTGCCCCTTCCTACCATAGCAGCTCACCAGAAGCGCCCCAATGCAACAAAAACAAACATCTATACAGAATGAACCTGCTAATAAAACCTCCCCACATCCGTACCAGACGTTTTCAAAGGAGAGAGCAGTCGGGTATCAAAAAAGGGCGTCGTTTGTAAAATAAACGAATTGCAGTAGCAAAATGCAATCGTCAAATCCTCGACCATTTAGTTGTTTTTGCTGAATCTTCTCGAAAACCAACTCTTCCTCTTTTCAGGCGGCGACGGTCTGTCCTGTGCCTGGTTCGTTCGAGGTGCTGTTGCCGTGGTGGTTTTTCTCAGCATCGAACCCTTCTGAGGAACTGGTGGAGGGGCCTGCTGGAAAGAACTGGGCAAGTCTCCCGTGCTGGAACTGCTGCTCTGAGCGCCGACTGCAAATGTCGGTGGTTGGTATACCGAGTTCTGACTGAAGCCAATGCCGTAATCATTCATTTGTTGTTGCGGGGCCGGTTTCCTCTTCGGCGCCGATTGAACTCGCTCGATGGAGCTATTATCGCTGCTCGTTGGGTCGGTCTGGTACCCAGCTGGCTCTCCTGAGGTGCCGCTCCCTGACGCCGTCGTAACGGTCTCATAGGACCGATGGTTGCTGGGAAGCACGTATTCATTTGGACCCTGCCTGTATCCATGCGGATCGGATTGCATGCGGTTCCACCTTTGTCGTCCCGCAGCTGGGTGTGAGCCGTACCCTGAATGCTGGTCGTAGTAAGGATCTCGTTGGGTTTGTCTGAGGTCCTGCTGACTTCCTCCAACGCGATCTTGATACATCATGGACGGCGGTCGGCTTCCATAGTAGCTGTCATGCGAGAATCTGCCCCCGTTGCCGGCTGTTTCATTACATGTCAGTCTTTTGCATTCACGTGAGGACACCAGCACACTACTTACTGCCATAATAGCTAGCTCGGCGGTTGGTTCTGGCGTCCGCATCTGCATTGCATCGCCTGGTTAGTGTCCCGCCATGTCAAGCACCCACGCGTAAGTAGAGCATACCTGACCGAATCATAGACCTCCTATTGCTATAGCCGCCATCAATTGCTGCTTCAAAACTCCGGATTGTGTCTAAGGGTCGTTCCCAGCGGCTTCTGGTGGGATTCGAGCGGTCGGGTTCGGCTGTGCCAGATGCGTCAGTATTCTGTGTCACTGTCACGACTGCGTGTTTTCCACATACCAATGGGATTGCCATAGAGGTCCTTGTGCTGGATGCTCCTCAAAGGAGCGAGCGACGATGCCTCGTTCGCGGCAACCTGTGCCGGTTCCGCCTCTTGCATTGCTAGGGTTGGATCGGCTTTGCTATGAAGTCTTTTGGCTGCCTTTTCAGCCGAAGTCTCATGTAAATCAACTTTGTCGGCTTTCTGGATGTTGGAGCCCTGTGACTTGTCCGACCTGAGACTGAAGCTTCTAGATTTCCGGGTAGGGTTCGCAGGGCGTTGCTGTTGCGAATGTAGCTGATGTTGGGAAGGATGCTGCTGCTGCTGCTGATATGGCTGCTGATACTGTGGATACTGTTGCTGTTGCTGTTGCGGCGGAGCCTGAGGGTACTGATAAGAAGGCGCAGGGGGAGGGTGGCCGTTCGGGGATGTTGCGGTCGCCATGTTGACGGGACGCTGGGGTGTGCGATAACTTTATTTGCTTCGCTGTGGTACGTGCTGGTGAGGAAATGAATGCAGTAGCGCAGGGTGATCTGCAAGAGGTCCGCAAAGTGACAGGGTCGAGCTCGCTTTTTTTACCGCAATTGTGATCGCAATCGCAAGGTCAAGGACGACAGGCGGGCAGATGATGCTGGGGGCAGGCGTGGCTCTGGTGGTGTTGATGGATCTTTTTGCGCCGAAGGTGGGCCGTTGGACTGGGGGGGCCCAGGTTGCCCTGATTGTGCAGGAGCTCTAGGAGACGATGCAAGGACCGATGGACCCACGGAAAACCTGTCACAGGTTTCTGTTGAAATCAAGGAACCGTGCTGTGCGTGGGATGTTGGTGTCCAAACAAATCCAGCTTCACGGAGCAAACGGCCAGGCGGTCTGACAAGGTAGTGTATACTCGGTAGAAAATGCGAGCGCAGCGTAGCGTTGCGGGCGGTAATGATAAGGCCGGATATCCGGGTGCAAGGGCAAGTATTGGAGTAAGAGTCTGAATGCGGTCTCCCTGCCACCTTATTTAACGACACAGTTGCCAGTTGCACTTGTTCCAGGTTGGGGTACGATAACGACCGCCTTCCAATTGTTCGGCAACCTCTTGCAATGGAGAGGATCGATCGGGCTGTGCTGGCCTTGAGCAGCTTCAGTTGGTAAAATCGCCCCACTGATGTTCCTAGAAAGAGCTTGCAGCGGGGATGGCGCTAGGTGCCGAGAGGTGACAGCGGAGCGGATGGCGTTTTGACACAGGTCCACAGACTGACGTCAATCACAGGATGGGGCTTGATATTCGCGTGGCTCGTCAAAGAAAAAGCACAGAAAAGCGAAGATCGGGCAGGGGCCAGCTCCGCGATTGTTCCACGTGCGTTGCGGCTTCTTTATAGCAGAAAGCCGTCCCTCCGGGACATGTTTCGACGCGTGAGATGGGGTGGGGGATAGATTGACGACTGCTGAAATACGAGCCTTGGAGAATGCACTAGAGTCTTTCAGTGCGAGTTTTCGACTTGCATGCGTCGAGCAGTGCAGCAACAAAAATCGGCGCTAAGCCGATGCAGGAGTCGTTGACACGGAAAATGTACCGATTCAGGTGCCAGGTGGCTCGTGCCAAGCCTGTGTTTGCTGGGCCGTCCTGTCCTTGGAGAAAAAGAGCGATCGAGAATTGAGGAGGCTGAAAATGTTCTGCTGGAAAACTGTAATTTTGTATGTACGAACAACGGGAGAGGGCCACAAATGAGTGTTTGGATGAAACGGCCTGCTTTAACTGGAAGCGTCGACGAAAGTGCCCGGGTTGCCCAAAAGCTTCAAAAACTGGAAGAAAACCTAGGAGATACAAATCGCGTGGCGGGAAGCCCTATCCTTAAGAATGGATTCGCTGGATTCCGAATGCAGTTCGACTCCAGCAGCACTGGGTGGCCGCGTGGAAGGGTGGGCAATGTGCAGCTTCAATCGATGCTGGACTGGTGGTTGCCGGGTTCTCAATCCAGCTTGTGACTTGCCGCTTGCGGTTGCGAATTTGCATGCTCACCAATCCACCCCGTTTTCCACCGTCGAGATCCACTGAACACCAGAGACTCGTGTGTCACCCGGGCGATCCGCTCCCAAACCCGCGCGCGTCGTGCTGTCACAGATCATCTCGGACTGAACTTGCGACAGGCTATCGCTGACAATCTCTAGACTGCCCGCTATCCACCCCGTTCCGTTCTAAGCAGCTTGGGGAGAAGTTGGCGGGATATGCCAGCCAGGTACGGATACTTGCAAAAATACGGGCCTGCTGCGCCTCAGACAACCACGCGGCCAGCGAGCAACACGCCGCTCTATATCCGTAATACGATTCCCATCAGTTTCGACATGTGAGAAATACCCAGAGCATAAAGCCGCAAATGAGCTTTAAACGCTGCACCACATACAACACTGCTTCAGCGCTGTATCAGTCTGCGAAACCTATGCTGGAGATCACCCTTCGGAAGTTTCAACTCTTGGGAAAGTCAACTGCAAGCTGGGCACGTTGGATGGTTGTGGACCATGGACGGGAGCTATCTTGGGGCGCCCTGCGTCCCACAGAAATTTAGATTCCGTCCGACATGGTACGGATACGCGACCACGACTGCACGACAGGTTCAAGCTGCAGGTCCTCAAGAGGTAGCCACCGCTGTAGTGTCAGCACAAAGCTCACTTTGTTCCTGCGGCGCGAAAAGGGGATGCTGCCAGCCTCAAGCGTGCGCCGGACGACCATCCCGAGCCGAGAGTTTTCTCCTGGGCTGTTGGCTGAGACGCTGACAGGATTATGAAATTATGACGATGACGTTCTCCATGTCCATGAGCGGTACGCACCACTTTTCAACCAGCCAAGATATATTGCCCAACGGCCATCGCTTGGATTACGCGACTACCAAGATACTACCTGCACCGTATTACTTATTATATGGGTAATTCTCGGAAAGGTTCAGGGTTGTCCCTTTCTCAGTCTCGGCTCCTTCAAACCACCCGACTCGCCGATGGAAAGGGACATCTTGCAACGGTTGGTGAGCGGGAAAGGGTGACATTGCAGCATCAGGTTTTCTGGCTATCAAGCCCCCCTCCTCTACTTCTGCCTTATCGCTGCATGAATGCAGGTAGCACACACTATACACGGAATCAAGGTTCCAAACAACAACAACAACAACAACAACAGCCATAACAACGCCCTGGAATGACTTATCGAGTCCGACACGGAGCCGGACGTCAACACACGACATACCCCGAGCACATATTATGGCATCTTTGCCTCCTTCCGTATTCCAAATGTCCGGTATACCCGTTTAGCTTCTGGTTGAATAGGGGGTAGGACTAGAGTTCTTTGGCAGTGAGATGATGTTGCTCCTTCTTCAAAGCAGGTTTTTCTACTCTGTTTGAGACACCAACCAGACCCTGAGGAATGGAAGCGAAGCAAGCAAGCTTTCAAGACGATGATCTTACTTCTAGCTTCTGTCAATCTGTCAATCACGACTCCACTCTTCTCCGGTCGAATCAACACGGGAGCAACGGGTCCCAGTGTGGTTCTCTCTCCAGTCGATCGGATCGAGGCCGTTGACGGGTACCCAGTTGTCTGGCAACGTGCGAATCCGGCCCCGAGAACTACCGGGACGGGTGAGTGGACTCGATGTAGGTTGGTCACCACGAGCCTGGATCTTATTTCTCCAGTCTCTTGGGAATCCCATTCGTCCTCCAGAGCATCACTCCACACGAAAGTATAAGCTGGGAGCGATGCATATCGCACTACAAAGAATTCGGGACAAGAGATACAGCTGAGCCGGTCTCTTTAGATCTCTAGTGTAGATGTGGCGCCGTGGCGCTTTATAGTGTACCACTGGCTGCATCTTCGGCCGCGTCCTGACCTCCCACCATGCCCTGATCATCCCTCTAGTTCGGCTCGGTGTCTTTTCGAATCATTCGAGAGCATGAAGCATCGTTATCGTAAACCGAGACATCTGTTTTCATCAACCCTCCCTTCGAACTGTACGACCCTACTCTCAGACGCACCATCCAGCAAGCCACATCCACGAACCTCTAAGGCTATGGCCGGGGCTGTAAACCCCGGCCGACCGTTGAAAAGAGGAGACACCCGCCGAGGCCCTGGCTAGCCCGATGTCGATCCATCCCAGCTGTCTGGGAGCGGAGCTGCAGACAGCACGAAACAAAGGCGCCGTGGCGCTCACACAGAGCTCATATCAGGTAGGTGAGACAAGGGGTTCGTCTTCTCTTTCGCCTTCTGGTAGAAACGCCGATATCGTTTGTTTTGGGACGAGACCTGTCGAACTGTTCTAGGGTCTCACACTTGGCTCGAAACATGATGCACAGTGAGAGACACAGAGATCTGGACCTCCGTCTCGACCGAAAGCCTGTGCTAAACCAGACGTGAAACAGCATCAGTCAAACGACAACAACACGACCAACAAACCGAGATGATGTAAAAGGCGAGGTCGGAGAATATTCCTCCCTTCTCTCTCTCTCTCTCCCCTGCCTCAGCCCACCTGCTTAATCTTTGTCCCTTCCTCTCTCCAAACAACCCCTGACATCTATCCGTGTACACCTTCTCTCTCACTGCCTCATGTTGAGATGAGCTTGTGTGGTACACCCATACATCAGCGCAACCGCACACCTCTTGATGATCTGACGAACACAACCTCAAACAATATTTGCCACGCTATTTCCTCCCTGCAGAAACCACGACATCTGGTAGCAATACTATACATAGCCTCGGCCATTCCATGCTGCAGCCACCCACTCTCGTCCAGCCCCTCGAGACAAATAGCCAACCCTCAGCGGACCATAATGCAACAACTCACCCAGCCACAGGCCCAGATGCCAAACTCCGACCTTCTAGACTTATGAAACCATACCACAGGCCAAATTGCCCTTCGAGCACTTCGCCCGCCGAACGGAGATGGCGATGCTTCTTGTTTGTTACACCACTCCCCATTGCTTAGCCCTCGGGTTGGTTCACGTGGTACCTTGTAACGCCAGCGCAATCTCGTAGCCGGGGCTGGCGAGGAGGAGGGATACCACCGAGCAAAGACACCAAGTGACCGACCTGGAATGATGAGCTGATGACACATATTTGCGAGCACTGTGAGGTTGGAACCCGGAAGGCTTGCCCCAGTTATCAAAAATCGACAACATATTGTTGCGTGGGTTTGGGCCATATACCTATATAGCCTGTGTTTGTAAGCCGTGGGTACGTAAGCCGTCAGCCGGCCGCTATCAGACTCGTCTTATCGGTATTCGAGTTGGCAGATATATCATTCCCAGTCCAACAGAACAGGGCCATTGACCGAAAATGTAGGATGTACATGTATCGAAAGGTGGCACTATGCATCCTCTCGTAGACCTCCCAAACTGTTAGTTCCCACAACCTCTATCTGGCACTTGGCTTCCTCAAGTCCAAGAAGGAGTGTGGAAACCCTGACGAAGAGCCAACATAACACACATGCGATCAAATCGTCCCGATAGCGAATGACTTTCAGTGTAGCTATGAAATGAACGCTGCCCAGCATGTATTAGCACACACACCACAGCACACACGCGGTCAAGAGCCCAGCTTGGGAGAAAGTTGAGAAAATGGAAGACTGAGTGGTTCTGATAACTGCTGTCTGACCCAAGGCCCTTCTCAAAAAAAAAAAAGTCAAAAAACACAACTTCGTGGCCAGATCCCAGGCAAAGAACCCCCCTGTCCCATGTCACAACCAACGGAGCGACCAAGGCACAATTGTTGATGTTGTTGTCTGGAAAGGCCTGTTGATTCTCTTAGCCCAGGCTGGCCATTAATGTTGTATTTTTGACATGGCAAGACTCTTGCTGAGTGCCGCCCCCGAACTGCCGTTTTGTGTCCCATCCTCTCAAAGCACCAATGCAATGTGTTCCCTTTGCACCCCGATGTTGCGGATCCTCAAATGGCATTTTGTCATTTTTTGCGATTGCCCTGATTTTAAATGCTAGAAAGCAAGGCCGTCCGTTGTTGATTCGTCAAGTCCCTGCCTAATTCCATATGCACCGAAATCATGAACCACCGTTACCAACCAACTCCTGCCCAGCCCATTCTCCCCATTCATTTAGATGGTGGAGGGGTAGAGCATGATGCGAACCGAGGCGCCGAAAGACTTAGCGGGAAGGGGGGTCTGGAACTTGGCGCGGACGACGCCGGAGCTGCCTGTATCGAGAGTGTCAGCCAAACACACACTTCCCAAAAAAAGAACCACCGCAAAGAAGATGCCCGTTGTATCATACCATGTGGCCTGGTGACCTTGCCCCAGATAACGCGGATCTTGGTGCCGCGAATCTCCTTCTGACCCCGGTAGACGTACGCAACCTTCTTGCCAAGGTAGAAGCTGTTCCCAATGTCAATTCCCCGTCCGTTGCTCTTAAACTCGCGAATCGCAACCTACTTGGCAGCGGGTGTGTCATCAACACCCTCAATCTTGATGAGAGAGGTCTTGGCGTGGACGGCGCGCTTGGAGCGTTGGTAGCTCAGGTGGCGACCCCTATTGCAGGATCTGGTCAGTCTCGTGTTTCTTATCGGGTCGAATCGTCTATTTCGTCATCCTGAATTGCAATCTTGCGTCGAGATGCTCGATTTCGATTCGGGGCGGCTCGAACTGTCGGTGGGGTTTCACTCACTTGACATATACTATATTAAACATGTTAGCCCATGGTCATCATTCGATTGGCAGTGCAGCAGCGGCTATCGCCAGTTCCATCGTGACGGCGGCCATAAAGGTGCCCAGATTTCGCGTTGACGAACTCGCTGCTGCTGCTGCTGCGGCGGCGGTGGATATTCGGGTAGACTCACGTCTATGACCAGCTTCGGTAGGCATTTTGATGGCTTGGTGATTTCCCTCTGAGTATCTTCCTGGCCACGGTCAAGGGCAATCAGCAAAATGTCGTGCTGATTAGAGGTCCGGCGTTTGGCGACGTGAATGTGGCTCTACACTTACCTTCGGCACGCCAAATGAATTCGAAAATTCGCATGGTGGGATTTGGTAGGGCTTGGGCCAATTTAGCGGGGCGGAATATCTGTGGCGCCGAATTCGGCAGACAGCCCGGAGCGACCTCTGCAATTTGCGGGTCTTACCGCCTGACCCTGCACTCAGCGAAGTGTGGCTAGTGGAGTTCTCCAGCCACAGATGATGCAATCGCAAAAAATTGTCACCGCTTTCCCCCTTGCATCCCTGTCTGGTCCGTTCGATGCCAAGAGGAACTCTGCGATGAGCAACAACGGCTGTGGACTTCCCGCAGCCGACCACCGACAACCGACCACCGAGGAGCTGAAGTGATGATTCATCAGATAACAGCACCGAGCTTCTGACAATTCTCCATGCCGCTGCCAGCCCCCGTACGTCGCCCTCTTGGTCTTCTCGGTTCAGCGCGGCTTCAGCTTTGTCAATTCAAATCGTCCGATTTGACCACCCTGCGTCGCGCGTTAAGGCCAATATCGCTGGCTTTCTCTGGATGGCTTATGTCCAGAGTCCAAAACAGCCAACCAGATCTGTACAGCACGCATGGAACATACCCCCACCCCGAACACGACCACCTGGCTCGAGATGTCAAGTTGTCCGGTACACGAAGCTGAAAGTGAGAGCCGCTTCTACAAGATCAGATAAGCGCACCAGAGGGAAATACGGAGTAAGCAGTGTAGGGCAGACGGGTAATCTAGTGTAAGCCGTACAGGGAAGATGCTCAAGACTCTGTTTAGGATGCGCTCCACCAGTATCACGACATGCGAAGCCGGCCCGGAAGTCGGAGCTATGCGTGGCTATTCTTTTTGATATTCTGAAGTGGCCAAACATCCAAATTGTCAGTCCTTGGCCCGCCCGACCAAGTGCTGCAGATTGGGATGTCCGAACTTCCACTCTGAGACCACCACGGACTTTGAAGTGGTGGAGTGTCGGCTCCGGAGGCGCTCAACCCCGCGGAGAAGTGCGCCAGTCTTGTTCATCAGACACGTTGGATATCTGTCTGTCCCACGGACTCGACAGGCAGGATATACAATTTTCTCTTTGGTCTCGGTGCATCGTCACCGGAGCTAGTCGACTGTCAACGTGGGGGGAGGGGACTTGGGAATTCTGCCGGCGGGCGAATCCTTGGCCGACAGAACTATTCCGGGACCTCCACACCACAACGTGCCATTTTTGCCTGTTTTGTTTGACTGGCAGCTTAGTTTTTGGCGAGGCCACCATCCTCCACTGTGACTGCGTTATTTCCATCGCCTACAGGTGGATAGTGGACAACCTGTAGGCGGCGCGTGGAGGCACGAGGAGGGACGAGGGAGGCTTGGGAGCGGCCCTGATGTGGCCAAAGCTCAGGCTTGTGCCAGGGGGGAGCTCGACAAGATTCGGGCACCCCACCTAGCTCAACAAGTCGCAACCGGTGCCCCTCCACGGGCAGCCCTACCTTCATCCGTCCAAACACTGATGCTACATATTGTGCAACAGAAGGCCAGTGTGAGTTCGGGGCACCCCAGATCAGCCATTAACTGGTCTCTCGCTCTACCGTAGAAGTACTGAGGTCTGAAGGAGTCATAGGAAGTGGGATGTGCCGCACCTCGCCGACCTCAGAATTTCGAAAAGGGTTTATACTGCCGCGTTGGGGTTCTGTTCATTCCTCCACAGTCCACACAGGCACTGCATTTGCAAGACGCAGGCTTCCAAAGCGTCGGGACCGGTTGGTGTTAGTGTACTTGGGAAACAAAGCTATATGGCCGGGAACCAGACCGACCCAACTCAACTCATGGTCTTTTCCACACCGCTCGCCGGGTATGCCTAGCCATATGGGAGGCAGTTCTGGGAGCGGCAACTGCGCAAAACTTCTTTGCGATTCCCGGCTTTGGGTGTTCCCGAGGCACCTATTTCAGGTAGGTCTGCAAGCAGACGCAGCGCAAAAGCAAGGGGTACGCTTCTGCCATCCGGACTTTTCGATTTTCATGACGGTATGTGATGTTAGGGGTCCTAACACGGACCAGTCCAAGCTCCCCCTTCCAGACCAGGGCAAGCAAGTACGTAAAGGCCTGCGGGGACCCTGAGTAAGCTCCCCCTCGTCAAGGTGCCCTGCGCTCCTACCTGGCTCCAGTCTGCGCATCACTCAACCCCCCTCTCTCCAGGGCGGTAGAAATACCATTATCCCCGAAACTTGGTCGGAGTCCGATTAGTTTTCTCATCCCTCCTTCAGTCAACAAAAAACTTTCTGTCCTGCTGCCGACTCCCCTGAAATCCCCTCACATCAGTTTCCCTGCCTTTTCAAACTTGTACTTGCTGGACAGAACCGCCGACAAGATGGCTGCTGACCTGCACACTGCTGGGTAAGTCCGCACGAACCCCGCCATTGAATCATCGCATTGCTTCCAGTGGAGCTCCCGACGACCAGGATAGCTTTATTCAAGCGTTGCGCGCCTGTGATCGCGACCGTGAGAGCGGTTGCTGGTGGTTTGTCAACTGGCTGCAATGGCCGCACACAGAAGCACTTTAGTCGTCAAGGACACAGCACAGGCGCATAGACACCATGCTGACAGTCTGGACAGTGCCATCGAGCTCAAGGAGAACACCGTCATCGTTGTCCTTGGTGCGTCTGGCGATCTTGCAAAGAAGAAGACGGTATGTGTCATACAGAGGGATTTCCAAGTGCGTGCCAAAGTCAATGGGCTAACCTTCATATCATAGTACCCCGCCCTCTTCGGTCTCGTAAGTTGGCATAGGCTCCTTTCTGGTAGTCTCGACACAAGATGACTGAACCTCGACCCTTGCAATAGTACCGAAACCAGTTCCTCCCCAAGGACATCAAGATCGTTGGATATGCCCGGACAAAGATGGACCATGACGAATACATCCGGCGAATCAAATCATACATAAAGACACCTACAAAAGACACGGAACAGCAGCTGGAGGAGTTCCTCAAGATCTGCTCGTATGTGTCTGGTCAATATGACAAGGACGAGTCCTTCCAACAGCTCAACAAGCACCTCGAGGGGCTTGAGACCAACAGAAAGGAGGCCAACAGATTGTTCTACATGGCTCTCCCACCCAGTGTCTTCACCATTGTCTCGCAACACTTGAAGAAGTGCTGTTACCCATCAAGGGGCATCGCCCGTGTCATTGTGAGTCGAATCTAAAATCATCTAGCTTGGAAGTTTCTTGACTAACCCTACAATTAGGTCGAGAAGCCATTCGGCAAGGATCTGGCGAGCTCCCGGGAACTGCAAAAGTCTCTGGAGCCCGACTGGAAAGAAGATGAGCTCTTCCGCATTGATCATTACTTGGGCAAGGAAATGGTCAAGAACATTCTCATTCTCCGATTCGGCAACTCGTTCCTCGGCGCCACCTGGAACAGGCACCACATCGACAATGTCCAGATCACATTCAAGGAGCCATTCGGAACCGAGGGCCGCGGCGGCTACTTTGACGAATTCGGCATCATCCGTGACGTTATGCAGAACCATCTTCTCCAAGTCCTCACGCTCCTGGCCATGGAAAGGCCCATCTCCTTTTCGTCCGAGGACATCAGAGACGAGAAGGTGCGCGTACTCCGTGCCATCCCCGCCATCGAGCCCAAGAACGTCATTATTGGACAGTACGGCAAGTCATTGGATGGCAGCAAGCCATCTTACAAGGAGGATGACACAGTGCCCAAGGATTCCCGGTGCCCAACATTCTGCGCGCTTGTTGCCTACATCAAGAACGAGAGGTGGGACGGCGTACCGTTCATCATGAAGGCAGGCAAGGCGCTTAACGAGCAAAAGACCGAGATTCGTGTTCAGTTCAAGGATGTCACCTCCGGAATCTTCAAGGACATCCCACGCAACGAGCTGGTCATGCGCATTCAGCCCAACGAGAGTGTCTACATCAAGATGAACTCCAAGCTCCCCGGCTTGACGATGCAAACGGTCGTCACCGAGCTGGATCTCACCTATCGCAGACGCTTCTCTGATCTCAAGATCCCCGAGGCCTATGAGTCGCTTATTCTTGATTGCTTGAAGGGTGACCACTCCAACTTTGTCCGCGACGACGAGCTTGACGCCAGCTGGCGCATCTTCACCCCTCTTCTTCACTACTTGGATGACAACAAGGAGATCATTCCTATGGAATACCCCTATGGTACGTTTGAGCCACGTTCTGCACAGATTATTGATCGAGAACCGGAAACTAATGTTTAATCCTCAGGCTCGCGTGGTCCTGCCGTTCTCGATGACTTCACATCGTCATACGGATACAAGTTCAGTGACGCTGCTGGGTACCAATGGCCAACCACATCGGCGCTTGGACCCGGAAACAAGTTGTGAGTAACTTGTCAAATGCTGCATGGCGTTTTGTTTGTTGGACGAGATTTCTGCTATAGTACGGTTGGGCACCCGTTAAACTCTGGCTTTCAACACAGTTGAGCGCATCTCGAACTTGATGGCGACAATTTTTTTGGCAAATGGGAATATCGGTTATTAGAAACGACAGGTGTTTTTTTGCATGGGAAAGAAACGTCTCGGTTAGACTCTTCAAGCCGGGAGCTGAGCAGACATGGGTGGGGATGGGGGACAAGGATGAATGACACAGGGGAACCGTCCTTCCTCAGGGGGCTGGGCAAGGTTGTTTGTGTTCTTATGATCGGGCATAGCCAGCCAACATTCGCGGGAAGAGAGGAATGGCTGAAATAACGAAGTTTGTGTTACTATCATGAAAATATTGGTTAGTCTTTGAATCTTGACTATTCTAGACCGATGTCTTGCGGCAGTGCTGTGACTTGAGATTGTAATAATAGCAAGTAAATCGTCAACCAGATTAAATAACTGATCGAAGCAAGTGGCCTGCCTACACATCACGGATATGACGTTGATTCAAGGTTGACGGGAATACGGATACGACCAAGTGAAAATTACGAACGGTTTTACCGAAAAGTCTTTGTGGCTTGACAGGAGAGTGGGGCCGCCTTATGGGATTCGTTGTTGCCTTGGAAGTTAGGCAAAAGAAGGCCCTCGCCCAGCAACCGAGCCGGCCAGTGCGAACCAGCCTCAACCCCGGCTGCCACTCTCTTTGAGGGCGAAGATTGAAAACTGACCCGTCACCACGAAACTCGGCAGACTACCGCGACTGCGCAAGAGAAGCAGTTCGCACTCCAGCGACAATCAGCAGTGCATTGTTCGGCTTGTCTGCTGACGCGGATTTCGACCCGACTTCTGCGTGTCCGCCGCCCTGAGCACGCCTGTCGCATCACGCAACAGAACTGGGCCTTTTGGCTTTCGGCTGCCTTTGGCTTTCGAGCAAGGGCGTTCCCCATAGAGCGACAAGCGACGACCCATCTTTTCTTTCCTCTCGGCTTCTCTCGGTGGAGACGACGGATTGACGATTTTTCCACGACCATCGAGGATATCCCCCGATCCAGTCGAACCCCAGGCGGTACATTGGTTTTCGCCCGGTCGCCGGACCGCTCTTCTTCCCATCGATTGTTGTTGGCGCATGCGCTCTGCAACCGTGTGCGACAGACCTTTGATACGAACGACCGAGACGAAGAAACGAGCGACCCCCCAACATTGCCGAGGGTGTGCGCCATCACTGCGACTGTTTTCTACATCACATCGGCTGGTATCCGCTATTTACCCATGGTGACGACTTCCTAATCACCCGATTACTCGTTGGCCCACCGGACCTGCGCCTTCACCGTCGCGTGTGCCTCTACGGTCAATTCACGGGCACTCACAGTATCGGCAGACCCATAGCGAAACCTGCGTGTGAAGGACAGCCCTTTCTGAAGCTTATCGAGCAGTTCGGACCGGTGTTGACGGCAATAGCCGATCAGCGCTGGACAGCCGCTCCAGCAACATGGCGGGCGCGTTCAGGATGGAAAACGGGACACAGAATGGCGTTCGCAGTAATCATGACAGAGACGGGTGGACGAATGGGGTGAATGGGGAGAGCATAAAGCAGGAGCACAAGGGCAAAGGAGTCGTCGGCGGTTCGGGTAGAGATGTTGTGAAGTTGGAAGAACTTCCCGACGAACTTCAGCATATCACGGCTGAAATAATACCGCTCAATATGCTGCTTTCGAGGCTAGCACAGTACTCCCACGGAGCACTTCAAGACCAAATCATGCGTCTCGACTCGATGCCATTACCACAGAACCTTTCCAATGGAACCACCAGTTACCACCCAACCGCGACCGAGGATACTTCGCCAGAAAGTTTGGAGAAGAAAAGAATGCTCCTCAATTTCATCCAGGACCTCCATACACGATGGGTAAAGGCCCTCGTGTTGACCGATTGGAGCCGCAATGCAGAACAGGTTGGAAAGCTTATCGACATCCGGACACATCTAGCATCCAAGCTGGAGCTTTTTAGCATGGCGATATGGGAAATGATCAAGATGAAGCAGGATATGTTATGGGCCAAGATACCAAGCCCAGATCTGAAAACTGCGCTCGAGGTCATCTCCCACTCCAAAATCCATTGGATGCCCGACGTAAGTATCAGGCTGTTAGATGTAGCATCTTGCTGTTGTTAACATAACATGCCTACAGTTTGACTACCTGCCTCCCCCCGAGGTCACACCGGAGGAAAAGGATGCCTGGATTGAGGAGGTCAACACACTTCTGAGTGCCAGGCTTAGTCTTGAAGAATTCGAGAGGATACCGGCGCCCTTTTTGGATTACAAGATCGACTCTGGCGTGGCAACTTTTTCTGTGCCGGGAGAGTTCGAGGTTGATGTGACCATCGGGGATGATGATTTCGAAAAGCAGTTTTGGTTCATTGACCTCAGATTCCGCTTCTTCCCGGCTCCCCCAGAACTATCAGAACACGCCCGATTAGTTGCAGAAATGAAGGTGAACAACGCACTTGGGACAGACGGTTTGCTAGGGGCCTACAATTACCTCCACGACCTTACCTTGACCGCGAAAATTGGCGAGTTTACTCGACAGGCCTGGCAGTTGCGCGCCGGCCGGTGGGCTGACTCTTTGAAAGTCGAGAGGCTGAACCGTGCTCTGGCCGTTCACTACTGGGCCAACCGTCCTCATTCTAAAGGAAGCAAGAGCTGGATCATCGTTGGCGTCAACAGCAGCAAAGGTGAAGATGGGAGACCAGATCCCAGTCATCCAAGCTATATCAGCCTTCGTTGGTTCCGTGACAGCGTGGAGGTCAAGGATTTTGACATTAAGTTTGATGTTGACGACATCTGCATGGAGACTCTCCTGGAGACAGTCATTTCGCGACACATTGAGCATATGCTCTCTTCCATATACAACAAGCTTGCCGGCAAGCCTAGGTTCGCTCAAAAACAAGGGAGACTTATTTTGAGTGGGTCGAGGGAAAAGGCCGGGGACTTTTCTCTCAGGATGCAGGTTCTCGACACGACGGAGGTCACAGTAAGCATGGATGTTTACACTGGGGCTTTCACTTTATACCCTCAATCCCCCATGGCCAGTGATGTGCAGCGAAGGTTGAATACGTTTACCGCGCCGGCTGAAGAGGGTGCTGCTGTGTTGGAGATGTTGCGATGCCACTACACGACCAGCGCTTTGATGAGCAGGGCGAAGAGTATTCGCTGGATGGTTTCTCGCCAATCTCCTCTCAGCATGGACGAATTGAAGTCCATCGTATACTCGGGACCTCCGTCCGCACGGGAACCGTTCCAAACGTTCTGGTTGAAGAAGGTTGGCTGGAACCCCCAATGGTTCGTTTTCATGAGCATGAGCCTTGGCGGGGACCAGTGGTGGTTGGTTGAAATGTGAGTTCGCGCTTGTTTCTCTTTGGGTTGCCGTAATACTAATCATGATGACTGTTAGGTCCACGCAACAACGGCAAGGCGCAACTGGGACCCGGGTCAAGATGTTTACAAAGATGCCCATGGCAACAGAGCAGCTACGGCTTTCCGATAAGTTCTTCGAAAACTTAACGCTGTATGCTACGGGCATGATTGCGCAAATCACCGATCTTCGAGAGCTCCATTCTAAACGTATGGCTCACACAACTCGTGAGGCTGTCAACTATAACCTCCCAGCGCAGATCAAGATGCCAACAGTGTACGTGCGGCTGTCGGACATGTTGGCGTCGCGAGGGTCCAAGGATGGCTCTGGCGCCTCTTGGGCGCAAGAATACATACCAATTGTATTCAAGGGGGTCCAGGCGGAGAATCCAATGAAGATCATTGCCGAGGCTAAACTTACGGTGACCAACCGTCGCAAGTTTCAGTTTCTCAAGGGCAATGTCGATCACGATGTCCAGTACAACCCACAGCTCGGGCAGTTTTCTCTCCGCCTTCGCGGGGAGATGGGCGTCACTGTAATAACATCGCTAACAGCCCGCATCCAAGCTCTTGACCGGTTGATTGAGCTGGTCGATGCCATCGCTCGGGCAGGTAAAGCTGTGGTCCACCAGAGCGTTACGCTTCGGGAGGTGGTATTTACCTATAGCGATAGCATCGCTGCGGAAGAGGGTGCTGCTGAGCCTGCATCAAATTCCCGAAGATCCTGGAGGGTGCGACTGGATCTTACCAAAGAGCGAGGCGTCAATGTCGACCTAGAGAGTGGCAATCCTCACTACCCGGTTATTGATTACATCCGGGAGATGGCGAATTCTCACAATTTCGAAAATCTGCCTTCTTGGCTGGTGCTCAGTCTGCCGCTTTACCGCGCTCTGGAGAAGCTAGAGGAGAAACGTTCAAGCCTCCAGGACCAGCCCGTTGTCGCTGTACTGCATCGGGCCCTCAACTGGGTCACGATCCGGTACCAATTTGGTGTTCCGCCACGAAGGCTTATTAATATCGAGATTAGGCCACGTTCGAGACAAGGCAAGCTCATGTGGCATGTTCACCGTGTCGTTGATGTGGAGAATACCAAGACCGCGGACATCAAGCCCGAAAACGACGAAGTCAACAATGTGCTGGTTGAACGAGTTTGGACGGCGAACGGGACTGGGTTCAAGGGGCTGACTAGCGGTGCGGCGGCGAGTCTGGAGCAAGGGATTGAGGAGTTGGTTGCGCTGGTGGATGAGACTATACGGTCTATTGCCACCGGCGGGGCGGTTGCTCAACAACCACAGACGCAACCGCAACCGCAACAGCAACAGCAATTGCCACATCACCAACCGCAGCCTCAACCTCAACCTCCACAGCAGGGCCCAACACCCCAGCAGTTTCAGCAGGCACAGCAAGCTGCGCGGTTCCAACAGCAGATGCAGCAGCGCCAGCAACAACAACAGCAGCAGATGCCAGCGGCGAATATGCACGCCGGCCCACCTCACCCGACCATGATGAACAGGAGACCGTCTCAGCAAGGGCAGCAGCGGCAGCATCAGCAGCAGCAAAATAACCAGAACTATGGCAGCAGTATGGCCAATGCTCTGGTTTTGGATTAGTTGGCCACACTACCAATGAGTTGATGAAGCCATGCGGAAAGAAAGCTATTTTATATCCATGGTCTAAGGACGGGACTTTTTTCTGGGAGGTGGTGGTTCGATAGGAGGGAGTTGTTTGTTTTTATAACATATATACCAAAAAAGGCGATCATATTGCTTTTTTTATTCGTTTTGCATCATGAAGGGGGCGGGAAGGGAAGGACATGAAAGCGGAGATGATTAAACCGCGAAAACAGACATGACTTAGCGTTTCGTTGTCTTTGCTGTTGTTGTTCTCTCACACACCACTGAATGTGGGCATTTTGTGTTGATTGGGCATTTTGTGTCTATATGAAGAACTTTTGCCAACCGTTTTTGGACGGACGGGGGTGGTTTTGGTACAACAAATTGCGGATTTGATTATTTTGGGGCATGGCAACGCGTGTGGCATTGGCAAATGGGGCGGGGGGCGTCAAAATTTCGGGGGATGGACGGGGGAAGGGAAGAGGAAGATTCCATTATTGAAGCACAAGAGAGAGGATGAATTTCATTCCGTTTTTTTTGTGCAGGGGTGGAGAATCAAGAAAGAAACGTCTTGACTGAAGCGAGAGAAAGAGGGTACTCGCATTAGGGAAGGAGGAGTGGGTGGACGGGCAGGCCATCTTGTCTTGAGTTTTTGGTAGTGTTTTTTGTGGTTTGGGGGAAGGGAGAAAGAGTGGCCTACGGGTACTAGTTGAGGCTTTTTGTGTGTGGGGGGGGGGGGTGAAAATTAAAGAAATGATACCAAAGCGGAGTTTTTTTTTTAAAGTGATTATGTTCTTATTCAAAGGGTACAAAATTGTGTGGTTGTTTCGGGTTGTGATATGGGGGATGTTTACGTGGTGTGTGGTGTAGTGACGATGGATGATTAGAGTGTGCTGCTTCCATCTTGCTTTATTAGGCAGTGTAAGATGTACCCTTTCAAAATCGATATCCATCCTCCTCTAGTAACGTCCTTGGTTAATTGTGATGAAGACTGAGCGGGCATATTGATGTCCTTTGGCCACTAATGAAAGGGATGAAAAAGGTTTTGTCTTACTACTTGAGGAGAAAGTACCAGTTTGTTTGCTAGTTTAGACTCGGTTGTGTGATATGATCGCGAGGCGTTGTCGACAAAGTAAATATAAATGAGATTTATATTTGTAGTGTTTTATATTCTATTGATACATGATGGCCTGGTAGGCAGATAGTAATCAGCGCATCGCTTGCCTCGCTGGTTGCGCCGGCTGGAACAGTAGAAATCATTGTCCATCGCCCCTTTATGTTTCCATCTGCCCATCTCACTCCGGTTGAGATTCTTGTCGTTTTTCCCTGTAGCTGTCAATAAACGCGCCGAAGCTAAACAGCGTTTTTTCCTTAGCTTTCGCACCCCTCAAGGGCATTTTGTTTTCAGGCATTCGGAGTAATCGGACGAAGGAGTGAGCGAATCGCCAGAGGCCCGTATCGCCAACGGTGAAGTAACATTCCCTGTTCTCCTCTTTCGATGTCAATTTGAGCCAGCCACTGACCTGCACCGCCACGTCGTGACCGGCTCGAATCGACGGCAGAACGCCCGGGGATTGGTATGAGCCGCCAGCGACGGCCACACGGCCGTGGAAAGCCTGTAGTAGCTCGCCATGGGCGGCCTTCATGCGCTCTCGGTGACCAACCAGATGCTGAGGGATGCAATCCTGGCAGAGCTTTGTGCTGGCCACTACATGCTCGTTGTATGACTCGGGCCAGCCCATATGCCGCGCCACGGCTTTTTTGGCCATCTCAATGGCAGTCGGACCATCCGGTATCAGCCTTTTTGGAAGATGATCCCAATAATGGCCACCCATCATCACCGTAAGCTTGGTTCCGCGAATCGTGTCCTTGCCTCGGTTATCATACTGACCGGTCTTGGGGTTGAGAACCCATTCGCGATCTGAATCAAAAAGAACACCCAGCACAAAATCTGGGTTTTCCTCGAAGCTGACAGATTGTGGAATGAGGTATCCGAAGCCATTGTTTGGATGGTTGAGCCCTGGCTGGGGATACCATAAATTAACGACGCGAATGGTGGCGGCAGTGGTCTTCTCCAGTGAGGGAAGCTGGCCAGGAGGGCAGATATTGGCAAGAGTTTTGGCGTAGAGTGTTGAGATGACCTTTTCGTATGTCACTGGAGTTGGTTGTTTTGAAGTCGTCAGAGCCACACGATCGGTTCGGGCGGCGTATTTCAAAGAGGTAACGGCGGCACCCTTCTTGATTGTGACATTTCGACGCTTCTGTAGGTATGCCCCCAGGGCATCAGTCAGCTCGTCGAGACCCGACGGGAACCAGTGTGCCGACCTATCAAGACCAGCCCTTGCCAGATTCTCCATACTCTCCTGATGCCTCATCGAAAGCAGGACCTCCACGTCTGCCGGGTCGACCCAAGCGTTGCCAATACCAAGTGGCGGGTACCTGCCATCCTTTGGTGCATTCCAGAAAGGGCTCCTTTGCACACTCAGTTTCCACACGTCCCCGCCGTAGATGCCATGCATTACAGCCGAAAGGAGGTTGTCCACCAAATCACGCTGCCCGAATAACCGTTGGAAGTGCTGCCCCACGGATCGCTCTTGCCGCGACAAGTCATCTGACGTGGGTGGACGCAAGCTTGGTGGAATCAAGAAGCTGAAGAACTGCGTCCAAACAAGGTGCGCCAGTGACGGGAACAGTCCCTCGAAAAGGGGTTCGGATGTCAAAGTGCGATAAAGCTTGAGCGGATCTTTCAGATCAGACATGCCTGGAAGCCGAACCAGATGGTCTGGGTAATAGATAAACTTGGCCAGGTCCACGCCTTTGGGCGGGCTTTGGAGGGAATCGGCGAGGTTCAGTTGGTCGACCAAGAAGTAAAAGATAAGGTCGTCATATCGATATGGGCTCTTTGTTTGGTGCTGGGGCTTGACGAGGCGTGCGCCGCGCTGGAAGCACACGGTGCCTTTCTGGCCGTCCAGGCCCCTCACCTTGACCTCCTGCGAGTCGATCCAGCCACCGGTATGGTCGTTTGCCTCATATATGGTGATTTTGGTGTGCGGGTTGGCCCTTGATAGGAAGAATGCCGTGGTAAGACCTGTCAGTCCACCCCCTAGAATCGCAACGGAGGCAGGTGGTCGGTCGAGTATAGTAAGGGGTTCTTCAATGTACAGTTGCCTTCTACTTGATGTAGCAAAGAGGCGACCATGATTCACTGGTGTCCACCGGGGCGAGCTTGAGCTCAGCGAGGAGAAATGAGTTGTGATCCAGCGCTGTCGTTGCGCCAAACAGCGCTGGCTAGTGGCGAGCATGGTGATGAGTTACTCGACGGCTGCATCTCACATCCCAGGCAGTTCATAAGTGAAGGATTTTGCAGAAGCCGGTTGGCGCAGTTGGGGATGATCAGATGAGTGAACCACCAAGTCCCGGACAGACGAGAATAAAGCGGCGGCGTGTGGATTTGCGGAAAATATTATGGAGCTTCCGTCAGACTGTCACATTGCATTGAAATTTCGGTAATGCAGTGGAACTACGCGACTCGTTGCCTGCTTCGTAAATTTATCATTATGTTTCATCCTGTATAAACCGCTTTTCTACAAAAACCCCAAGCATGCTGCCCATAAACGCCAATATGATTTCCTATAATACAGTATTGAATGAACGCTCGCCCTGCCTACACACTTTCAGGAGCATTCTTCCTGATTCCTTATCCATCCCATCTTCCTGCCTTTTGCAGGCCCTTCCCTACACCACCACTTCTGGAGAAGCAACATCATCTGGATGATGCTCAGATCCAGGTAGTACAAGATCTTCCTGCGCATTCTCATCTACAAACTTCCGGTCGCTCACATGCTCTTTTGACCCATCTGCCGTCCACACCTTGTCTTGGAAAGTCCCCCGCTGCCCTTCCTCGTGCAAGAATGGGCAGTTTCGGTTGGTGCAAGGCCGAAACTTGCAGGCTGTCTTGACATGTGTAAACTTGCAATTCGGAATCTTGCACTCGCCACCGTTACGACAAGCTGGGAACGCTGGATGGCGGAACGGGCAGTTGGGGTTGGAGCAGTTGGGGAAGAATTTGCAGTCTTGTTCGCTCTGGTGTGCCATCTTGGTCGCTGGTGAGGGATGCCGACCAGTGCACTTCCAGTTCTTGCACGCCACCCCAAAGCTGCAAGTATCCGTAACGTCCACCGTGGTTCCAGGAGGCGCCACCGGAGACTGATGGGCAAACTTGCAATCCTTGTTCTGACACCGCAGGTTGTATCGGCAGACTGTCTCCTCGGGATTGGGAGCCTCGCGCTTGGCCCCACCCATCTCGACATCTTCGCCTTGTTGCGCAGCGTCGCCCTGGACTCCTTCCGATGACTGCTGTTGTTGGTGATGATGTGGGCTATTGCCGTTAAAATGACCACCGCCACGGCGAAACTGGTTCCCTCGGTTAGAGCGGTCGAAGTGAGGTTTGCCCCGGCCGCTGCCGTTCTGATGAGTCTGCTGCTGTTGGATCATAAGCTGTTGCTGCATTTGCTGAAGCATCCGATTTTGCTGTTCCATTATCGCATAAAGGTCGGGTTGGACGAAGCCGCCAGCGCCATTCATGGGATTCATTCCGTTCATAGGTCCCATAGGCCCTGGGCCCCCAGGCATGCCGTTCATGTTGGCTAGACCGGCAGCAATATTTGTGGCGCGGGCATTAGTCGTCCGTGGCTGTCTCCCAACTCCCATCCTCGGCCCATGCGGAGGTCCTCTCCCAATCCGTTCACTGCCGGACTGCCCGCGAACACGATGGAGAACGTCCTGTCCTCCTGATCGATCAAGCGCACGATTGATATGGCCCACCATACGCTTTTCACGGCCGCCGCGGAGAACAGCGCCAGCACGCATTGCTTTTGGCCCGGTAGGCCTGTGTCTACGGTTAGTGCCTGTCGAGAAACCAACTGAGTTCTTGATTGGAGGAGAAATAACGTACGCATTGATGGCGGGCGCATCGGTATCCATGCCGAGATCGAAAGTTGCTTCCATTGCATCATCACCGGCTGTGTCCATTTCGTTGCTTCCAGTGGCGGGCGGCGCAGGCTCGGCGCCCATTTGGGCGTTGAGAGCAGCAACCTGCTCAAATAACCACCTCGAGAACGCAGGGACGCTCTCATCATCGGGACCCAGGCCAAGCAAATCGCCAGAGATCTCGCCAGCAACCTCAGCCTCTGATTTGCCGTTGGCGAGCATGAGAACGAAGTACTCCGCCATGGAAGCACCTTCATTTCCAGGGCCAGCCCATCCCAGCTCAGCTATCTTTGTCTGGATGGCCATGTTAAGGGCATCCGCCAGAGGCGTGCCGATCGCGACTTCGATAGACATGGTCGCGTGGTCTGGATGTGGTGTTGGGTGGTAGTCGTGGAGGGGGAAGTTTAATGGCCGAGAATTGTCGGTTCGGGTTGTCGCAAAAGGAGAGTCGCTCTGTCGAATGAGAATCGCTCTTGCGAGAAGATGATGGTCGCTTGCTGTTGGCTCGGACCGCAATTCGAGGATGTGCTTTGTGGATATAGGCGGCGAAGGCCTTTGGGAAGGTAAAGTAGCTTCAGGACGCGACCACTGGTCGCGTAGGCGAACTGAACGGAGGCAGGAGAGCCGAGAGATCGGTAGAAGGTGGTTTCCTCGACTGATGGATATGACCGTCCGCGGCAGATGAATCGCAGAAAGCGGTGTTGTTGGGTGGGAATGTGGTGGAAAGTTTTAACGGGTATGATTCAACTGTGTGAGCCGAACCTTGCGCGACCAGGCTGATGAGTTCTCCATGCTGTGTGGCTGGTGAGTTTTGCAAAGTGGCGGCTAGCACGTGACTTAGCTCCGGCTTCCAGTGAAGAAGACAGCACGGGCCATGGCGTCATTGAAGAACGTGGGAGCAAGTGCCAGCTCCATCTCCACAGCTTATTCAGCGGTAAGATGCTTACCTTATCAGCACAAAATGCTGACGGTCACCCAGGAACATGCCGATATTTTCACTACTGTGTATCATTTCCTAGCACATAACTTCAAGTCCGGCGGGAGGCTGTGGGGTTTCTCGGCCGGCAATGATCACCGCGAGGATCCTGGCAGGTCTCGGTTAGGACCCGCATCCATTTGTACCCGACTTAGAGAGACTGAGGGGGCCGCAAACAAACATTTTACATACCATACCATCACCTTCTCATTGATTCAAGTATCAAAGTTACCTTGACGTTGGAATCGACTGAAAGTGGCTTGGGCTGAGACTTGGCTTTCGGCACTTACACGGCCTATTATTACTCAAGAAAGCAGCTAGTCGAGACGTAACGTTGCGCCCCCCTCTATGCAGTTCGAAGATTTGGATCAACACTCTCATTCATCATCTGAACTCTCGATCGACCGGCGGACACCAGGTAGCATTGACGCCACGAAAGCCGGCAACACTGGAATCCGCCGAGACCTGAGCATCCCATCACGTTGCGGTTACGGCACACAAAGTTGGCAAACTACGCAAACCCATTTGTCTGGTGCCTGGGGTGTTTGTGGTGCCCTGCACCGTGCCATCATCCTGTGCAACGCTTCCATCCTCAGCCTTGATTGGATGCGGAAGGTCCATCCGGTGTGGGCTGTGTGCAGAATAGCCGTACGCGGGCACCCGATTGAATGCATGAATTGGAAGACCAGCCCTTGAATGCCCGTTTGTATTTTATATAAACATCCCAGCCTTCGCCCTCTCGTTCCAGCCCTGCCCAGCCCTGTCCCTGAAATCAGCCGTCGTCTGCCCCGGTTGCCTTGGGGTTGAACAGATCACCGGCAGCACTGAGCTCACCCTTTCTTATCCTTCTCCCAAACATCCTACCTTTCTGTTCTTCTGTTTTAGAACACACCTCATCCTACGATGTTTTCTCGCGTGTCGTCACTCGTGTCGACTCTCTGCTTGTTGAATACCCTCCTTCCCAGCCCAGCAGCCGCAGTATGGCCTGCTCCTCAAAAGATCACCAAGGGAGAGGGGGTTCTGTTTCTGAATCAGAACATTGAAGTCACGTATAACGGTGCATTTGTATGCTGGTCTTCCTCTTCCATTCCTTCTTCCGAGCCACAGCCACATGTTTACCCTGATCACCGTTCTTCTCTCTCCGACGAAGAAGAGGAGGAGATGTTGACTGAAAACCTTGCCTATCAACAGATCCCTTATACATATGGCTACACACCCTCCGGGTTCAAAAGCAAGGAAATCGTTCAAGCTGGCGTCTCCAGGGCCCTCACCGGAATCTTCAATAGCAAGTTTGTGCCGTGGATCCTTCACAAGCCAGGCACCAAGTATGAACCCGACCTCTCCGAGCTAGAATGGCTCCAGACGCTGGAAATCATCCAGACAGCCGAGGACGAACCATCTGCGTTCAAGCCTCTTGCAGGTGAAGTTGACGAGTCCTACAACCTCACCGTGAGCGAAAGCGGCAACGTCAAGCTCACAGCTGTCTCCTCCATCGGCGTCCTCCGCGGCCTGGAGACCTTCACCCAGCTCTTCTACCAGCACTCGTCGGGTACATTCTGGTACACCCCCTACGCTCCCGTCTCCATCCAGGACTCCCCCAAGTTCCCCCACCGCGGCATCCTCCTCGACACGGCCCGCCACTTCTTCCCCGTGGAGGACATCCTGAGAACGATCGACGCCATGTCCTGGAGCAAGCTCAACCGACTGCACGTCCACGTGACCGACTCCCAGTCCTGGCCTCTCGTGATCCCTTCCATGCCAGAGCTATCCGAAAAGGGCGCCCACCACCCAAGCGAGACGTACTCTCCGGGGGATATTGAGAAGATCCAAAAGTACGGCGCTTACCGGGGCGTGGAGGTTTACTTTGAGATTGACATGCCGGGCCACATTGGGTCGGTTTCACTGTCGCACCCGGAGCTCATCGTGGCGTACAACGAGCAGCCGTATCACTGGTGGTGCGCCCAGCCGCCGTGTGGGGCGTTCAAGTTGAACAACACGGCTGTTGATGAGTTTCTGGAGAAGTTATTCGATGACTTCTTCCCCAGAATCGAGCCGTACGCGGCGTACTTCCATACTGGAGGTGACGAGTTGAACAAGAATGACTCGATGCTGGACGAGGGGATCAGATCGAATAGCTCCGAGGTGCTGCAGCCCTTGTTGCAGAAGTTTATTGATACGCAGCATAGGAGGGTGAGGGAGGCAGGGCTGACGCCGGTGGTTTGGGAGGAGATTCCGCTGGAGTGGAATGTGACGTTGGGAGAGGAGGTGGTGGTGCAGGCTTGGTTGGGAGGAGAGACGGTGAAGAAGCTGACAAGCAAGGGGCACAAGGTGATTGACAGCAATTACAACTTTTGGGTAAGTTTTTTCTTTTTCTTTGTGTTGGGGGAAGATAAAGAGAAGGCTGACAAGAAGAAATAGTACCTCGACTGTGGCCGCGGCCAATGGATCACCTGGGAGAACGGCCTCCCCTTCAAGACGGGATACCCGTTCAACGACTGGTGCGGACCTACCAAATCGTGGGGATTGATCTACTCCCACGACCCTACTGCCAACTTGACAGAGGAGGAAGCGAAGCTGGTGCTCGGTGGTGAGGTCGCAGTTTGGAGCGAGACGATCGACCCGATGAATCTGGACACGATTGTCTGGCCGAGAGCGAGCGTAGCGGGAGAAGTGCTCTGGTCAGGGAGGATCGATGAGAACACAGGGCAGAACAGGAGCCAGATTGAGGCTTTCCCTAGACTGACTGAGTTTAGGGAGAGATTGGTCAAGAGAGGGGTTAGGGCGAGCCCGATTTCGCAGGAGTTCTGTGTGCAGGGAGAGCCGTGGGAGTGCGAGTTTGCTATGTGAGGCTGAACTATGGCTACTAGGGAGTCTGGAGTTTAGTGTGGCTCGTCGGGACAGCTCCGTATAAGTCGGGCTTTTTCCGAGGGGTTCATCTTGGCGATATGGATAATGACGTTAATATGGGAAATACGATGGTTTAAACACTGATTTATGTCCTCAGTTCAAGTTATGTGCATGTATATAAGATTTTTTTGCATTCCTGTCTTGAAGTGATTGGCACAACTTGACAACCACAATAACTCCCAGGTTAGCAAATGCTTCCAAGCCGGAGCACGGTTCAATCCCAACCCCGATGGATGGCCTTGCTGTTTGCCCGGCTGGATAGCTGCATCTAGCTCACAATCATAAAAACATCATCTGACACGTACTCTCGTCTCTTCAGATTCCTAAAACTGTCGCCCGCTGTCTGATGTGGAAATCAGGAGCTTTGATTGGACTTGAAGCGAACAGCTTTGTATATGGTGTGCGGGGAAGATGCAGGCAGGCCGAGGGAGGTGTGAGAGAGAAAAACTTCATGTGAATATGAACGAGCTTCTCCAAATTCTCTCGCATATGATGTGGGAATGTGAGTTGGGGTCGAACTTGTTCAGCAAACTTGAAGAATGAAATCAAGCTGTCTGAGAGCCCCTGAGTTGGGCAGGATGAGAGGTAACATGGCAAATACAAGATACGGATTTTACAAAGACAATGAGACAGCTGCATGTTCCTCGGATTTCGCCTTATGACATGGAATTTGTTCACTCGGCCGAGTGAGGTTTGAATGCGGTGATGCATTCGAAGCACTACCTACCACAGGTTCACTTACACACGGCCGACCCTCCCTAACAGGCTTAGCCTACACCGAAGTTGGTGGGTTTATTGGGGTAAATGGTGGCAGGGTTAGGGCTGTTTTGGCATTTTGCGGGGGTGGAACCATCTTCAGGTCAGCACCTTCACTACGACCGAACAGAACATTTTAGAAGTCTTCAACATGCACAAACAACAACAGCGCACAGCTTTCCAGTGTAGCACCATCTGAGACCACAAGAACCGACAGTTCGCTCGTGTTATGCACCCTTCGTCTTACCTTACACAAATGTACACCACACCGCTTGAGCGCCATGCACCACCGGATCCGGGCCACGCTTTTTCTCTGTGTTCTGTAGGTTGCATTCCGTCCGTACCACATCTGCCACAAGATCCAGATGAAATGGAATGATGCATTGTGGTCAAGAAAAAAACACGCCACATCCTGCATCGCGCACGATCCTCAACGTTGAGATGCACTTGCAACCCCACACCCGCCATCTTCCCCGCCTTTTATGAGCAGGACTTGTCAAGGAGAGGCAGCCTCGGCACTGTCTGTCTTAGGCTTAGCCCGGCTGTGTCACCCCCAGTGAATGACGCGTGGGTTGGCTCCGACCCGCTGCCAGGAACAGAGTCTTTTTACGTCTGCTTCGAGGCTGCTTCGAAGAGGCGGAAACACGGGATCGGGCATCTTTTTGGTGTCACTGCCATGTCCCTCACCAATGACCAGCCCTAGGGACAGCAAAGAATGATCAAAGAACCTCTCGATAGGTAACCGAGGCTCGAGATGTGACTTCTTTGTTCAAGACCCAAGGAGAAGAGAGGTCGGGATACGGGGCACACGTGCACTGAAGTCAATGCTGTACTGCCAGAGGTCTGGTCGGCTTGGTTCCGACCCCTCTGTGCGCAGACGCCAGGATGCTACCATCCCATGTCCCATTAACCTGCTTCTGGGCGTCTCTCGGGGTGGAGCTAGGTGTGTCGCAGACAATGAATCCTACACTACAGACGTTGGCCCTCTCACTTCCCACTGAACCCCCCCCAGATGGCTCGCCTACGTACGGAGTTCGGAACAACGGATAGAATCATGCCCGCACCCCGCGCCTATTCCTTGGGAGGTGGGATTTTCTCGTCCTGAGAAGGCGCTGGGATAAAGAGGGAGGAACCTGCACCCTGCTGATATCCCACACGCTACTTGCTTTACACTAATATCGTCACCGTCTCTGTCATATCTCACCGCATACACAAGTACTCGTACCGAACGCATAACACGGTCAGCATACGGTCGTACCCTCCGAATATCAAGTTGATCTGCCCCTTCGGTTACTCAACAGCTGCCGACCCTTGCGGCAGGAAGTCGGCTTTATATACGGTGGCATCGGTCTCCATCAAGTGAGCTGGTCTTAGGTCGCGGGCGGCTATTTGTTTTCACATCTCTCAACCAATCTTTTGCAAGCACAAATACTGAGGGGGGGTATTTGTTCTACCCGCTAGTTCGGGATTTCAAGTTTCCCGTTGGAGCTCATACATTCTTCAACGCCAGCATGGGGCTTGTCGAAACAGCCCTTGAGCATGTCTCACTCAAGTCAGTGTTGGTCCTTGGGCCAGCACTGCTTCTGGCAAATCTAGCTTGGTGGCTCATTGTCAGGCCAGCATGGCAGGAGCTCAAGCTTGCCCGTATGGCTGGTGCAAGGCCACCAAAGATCCCATCGAGGCTGCCGTTCAGTAAGATGTCACCCATATATCACTGGTGGTTGTGAGAATGGACAGTAAAACTAACAAGGAAATGCAGGTATCGACTTTGTCTACAAAAGCGTCAAGGCCTCAATGAATTACCAGAACCTACCTATGTGGAAATCCCTCTTTGTGAACGCCAACGCAGCAACTGTCGAAAACCGTATTGCTGGTCGCTGTGTGGTTATGACCTGCGACCCGGAGAACATCAAGGCCATTCTTGCCACTCAGTTTAGTGACTACGGCAAGGGCGAGCCTTTCCACAGGGAGTGGAAGGCCTTTTTGGGGGACAGCATCTTCACTACCGATGGCGATCTTTGGCATGGCAGTCGGCAGTTGATCCGGCCTCAGTTCATCAAGGACCGTGTCAGCGATCTCCACGTTTTTGAGAAGCATATGCAGACTCTTTTCCGTGCTATTGCCAACGGGGGTGCCCTTAACGGCGAGAGCCAGCGCGTGGATCTCGAGGCAGGCAACGGAAAGCCAGTTGATATCAGCGACTTGTTCTTCAGGTTTACCCTTGATTCAGCGACGGATTTCTTGTTGGGCAAGGATGTTAAGTCCCTCAGGTATGCTTCATACCTTTCCCATCCCTTGTGGCTGCTTTTGAACTTACCCTGATGCCGAATTCCAGCAACCCCCGTCAAGAGTTTGCCGAAGCTTTCGGCGAAGTTCAGCGCGTTCAGTCTATCATCAGCCGCGCCGGCCCCCTCAATGTCTTTATGCCCCGTGGCTCTTTCCGCAAGAGCATGAAGATCATCAATGCCTTTATCAACCAGTACATCGAGCAAACTCTCCGCCTGGACCCGAACGATCTAGCTTCCAAGACCGACGCCGGCTATACCTTCTTGCACGCCTTGGCTGGATTCACCCGCGACCGTCAGGTTCTTAGGGACCAGCTCATTGCTGTTTTGTTGGCTGGTAGAGATACTACCGCTTGCACTTTGTCATGGACCATCTACGAACTGGCTCGCCATCCCGATGCTCTCAAGAAGTTGAGGGAAGAAATTTTGCGTGTGGTTGGACCTACCCGTGCGCCAACCTATGAGGATCTGAAGGGAATGAAGTACCTCCAGAATGTCATGAATGAGACATTGAGGTTGTATCCTGTTGTTCCTTTCAAGTAAGTTTTGCCTTGTCCTCGTTTTTTGTTGAGCATTGTGTTGACATTTTCTTTTCAGCGTTCGTCTGGCCCTCAAAGACACCACTCTCCCCCGCGGCGGTGGCCCCGACGGTACTCTTCCTGTCAAGGTTCTCAAGGATACCCCCATCGCCTATTCCACCCTCGTCATGCAGCGCCGCGAAGAGCTCTATCCACCAGTATCTGCCAACTTTGCTCCGGTCGACGTCTACAGCCCAGATAGATGGTTCGTCTGGCAGCCCAAGCCATGGCAATACATCCCCTTCAACGGCGGCCCAAGAATCTGCATTGGGCAGCAGTTTGCGCTGACGGAGATGGCGTATGTGTTGACGAGGTTGTTCCAAAAGTATGAGAGGCTGGATAATTATATGGAGGAGATTGACGGCGGGAATCCGACTTTGAGGGCCGAGATTGTGTTGCAGCCGGGTGATGGTGTCAAGGTTGCGTTTTGGGAGGCCAAGAAGGCTTGATTTTCGTCTTCGGGTAAGGGGTCAATGGAGTTTTGTTTTTTGGGTTACGAAGGGAAGGTAGGTACAGGTACATATCAGACTGTCCCACTCACTCCGTGGTATGTTATTCTTCCATCTTAAGCGATTTGTATGAATATGATTCCATGAAGATTCACTCGTCTGTTTGTACAACTCATCGGCCATTGGAGAGAAGAGATGTCCCAGGTAAAACTAATTACGTACAGACAAGGTCACACGGAGTGGTCAATGTGCCATCCTTATCCCTTTTGTTGTGGACAACGGAACGGCAAGGTAAGCTTTGTTGCGGGCCGTGGTGGTGGCTCGACCCGAAGGTAGCCGTTTGTATGTGCTGCTAGTCTGACCCCGCCGACTATCCGGGCGTTCCCCATCGAGTGAGCTGGCGGTGCTTATCATTGACGCTACAACCGCTGCACAGTCATGTTCCATCAGCTATATCTCTTCTTATCTTCTGTTGTATCTTTCTTCAAATAAATACTGCTATCGCTCTTATATCAGATTCTCTTTCTGTTTACTTTTGCGTCACTGAACTCACATTTTCCTCTGTTTTGCTCAGCTTACACCCTCACGCTCCACTTACACACACCACTCCGGTCCTTGGCACGGCACCGGAACGGAACACAATATGCGGAGAGCTGCCCGACTCGGCTCCGGGGCCGCTGCCGTGGTCCCCCGGTCTCGGACTTTGGTTTTGACATCTCGGCCGGGTTTCTCCAACAGCCCCAACAGAAATGCTGCGAGAAGCAATCAGAGATCATTTCAGAGCGGATCAAAACTTGACTCTGTTGCAGAGGCAACAGTGATTGGTGGTCCGTCCCCTCTTCCTGAGGTTGAGTTGCCAGAGATACCAGAGACACCGACGAAGAATAAGAGGGTGACTATTGGTGAGATTTTGGAACGGAGGAGGAAGGCGGGGAGGCTGGTGGCGCCGACGGCGGCGGGATGTGATTCAGGGGTTTTCAAGGGGGATGTGAGTATTTCCGTCAAGACGTTAGGGGCTGCCAGTTGCTAACTCGTACAGTCTACGGGGAAACCACCAGCGAAGGATTTGAGCCGTATGTTTCTCCCATTACCAACTCTGAATGGCTGCTAATACCAAGCAGATCACCTCTCCTTTGAAGCTGCTATCCGTGAACCTTGTAAGCTCAAACAAGCTGCTCGCCACCTCAAAACTCCCGGCATTATCTCTCTCGGCGGCGGACTGCCCTGCCCAGAGTACTTTCCCATCAGTTCCATCTCCTTGAACGTCCCGGATTACCTTCACAGCCCCACCCTTTCGCCTCCAGAAGTCCACCCAGCTCTCCAGGACATCACCATCGGAAAATATGACACCCTTCCCTCAGCCCCAGACCGAAAAGAATACGACCTCTCCATCGCCCTGAATTACGCCCAAGCTCATGGCTCAGCTCAACTCATCCGCTTCGTAACAGAGCACACAGAACTCGTCTCCAACCCCCCATATGCCGACTGGAAAACGTGCCTTACTGTTGGTTCCACCGGTGCTCTAGAACAAACCCTCCGCATGCTCTGCGACGCCTCCCGCAACGACTCCATCCTGACAGAAGAGTTCTCTTTCGCCACCGCTCTGGAAACCGCCCACCCCTTGGGAATCCCAACCTTCGGGGTTCCAATCGACGACCAAGGCCTCATCCCCTCCCAGCTGGACCATATACTGTCGACTTGGAACCCATCCGAACGTCGCGGCAGGCGGAAGCCACATATTCTATACACCGTCCCCTCAGGACAGAACCCAACCGGTGCGACCCAGGGTCCGGAGCGCCGAAAGCAGATATATGATGTCTGCTCAAAGCATGACTTGGTGATCATTGAGGACGAGCCGTATTATTATCTGCAACTGCCTCCCACGACAGCACCAGCTGCCACGCCCACCAACACCACCGACTTTCTCGAATCCCTCCTCCCGACTTTGCTCAGCATGGACACAGACGGCAGAGTGATTAGGATGGACTCATTTTCCAAGGTTCTCGTGCCTGGCTCCCGGCTGGGGTGGTTGACAGCGTCTGATCGGTTCATCGAAAGGTTTCTGCGCCATGCTGAGGTTGCGAATCAGGGACCGAGCGGATTTTCGCAGGTGATTCTGCATAAGCTGCTGGATGAGACGTGGGGTCACGAAGGGTATTTGAAGTGGTTGATGGTGCTGCAGAAGGAGTATACAGAGAGAAGGAACACGCTGTTGAAGGCTTGTGATGAGCACTTGCCAAAGGAAGTGGTTAGTTGGGAGGTGGTGAGGGCGGGCATGTTTGTGAGTGATGCTTTTTTCTTGTGGACATCGTTTTACCCCTTTACCCCTTTGCACCATTTCACCTTTACCCCTTTGTATTATTTCACTTTTACCCCTTTGCACCATTTCACCATTACCCCTTTTCACCATTACTCCTTTACATATTTTCACCATCTCCCCGCCCCACCAAATTTCTCCCGTTAGACCCTGCCCTGAATCATTCCATACGATTGTTCAGAACAATGCTAACCGTCTCCAAAGCAATGGCTCCATCTCAACCACCACCTCCACCCCGACTTTCAAACCAAGTCCATTCTGGAAATCGAAGAAGAGATCTTCAATTCCTGCATCTCCAAGGGCGTGCTCATCGCTCGCGGCTCCTGGTTCCGTGCCGAGCAGGATCTTCCCCCGACTGGCCTTTACTTCCGCGCCACGTACGCCGCTGCCACACCGGAGAACATGACTGAGGCGATCAAGAGACTCGGGGTGGCGGTGAGGGAGAGCTTTCGTCTTTAAAGTTCCCTCCACTACCTGATATCTCAGAACTCAGACCTCAGCACCTTGGTCCAAAACTCCATTACCACAAACCCCAGTGTCAGCGGCAAGAACCTCAGCTCAAGACCCCAGTCCCAGAACATCAGTCCCAGAACATCAGTCCCAGAACCTCAGTCCCAGAACCTCAGTCCCAGAACCTCGTCCAAGAACCCCGATCCAAGAACCCCAGTCCCAGAACATCAGTCCCAGAACCTCAGCCCCGAACCCCGTCCAACAGCCCTAGCACCCACGCACCTCAGAACCCAAGAACCGCAGAACCTCAACACCTCAGCCCAGCACACCGCGTCGGGCATCACGCTCCGATATGATATGCCGAGAAAGAAGGAAGATGGCACTATATATATATACAAAACTGTAAACATCCAGGAATATATAGTCTACTACAGAAAACCTCTTCAATAAAATTCACCTACCTTCCTAGCACGGACCAGTCATTATATTCACTTGTTTGAGTCTTGCCCGCCACGGGCACAGCTAAGCATCATGACAGTAGCTCTGTCAAACCAACTCCTTTCATCAGAAACCCTCCCTGTAGTGCATTTCAAGCTTATCCCACTGACATTTATCACCTTCTATGTGTACGCCTTGGTCGTATTTCATAACCCGAGCCAAAATATTCAACACCACGTTTCAGACTTCCCAGCAATCAGGGGACCGTAATAGCACAGTTGGACGGTCATATCTACCACTGTATACTGTCCATCTCTACCCATGGCCCCAGCACTAGATGGGGGACAAGCAGGGGGGTGAGAATCCCGCGCTTCTCAGATGTGTGAGCCAACTTTCTTCTGCCTTCGTGATTGCCATTTCTTGATGGACGTTTTTTTTTTCTTCGCTCCAGGCAGGCTCGGTGTAAGTGATTTATTTGAGGATCACCACCTCTTCCCTCTAGAGGGTTCTCATCATAGAAGTCGATAAGGCTTTAAAGCCATATCCATCGAACTAGTCGGACAAGAACTGCAACACACTCCCGTTTTCATTTTTGTTGCTGCCTTGTATGTGTGTGGGCGGGTGTTCCCGCCCGTGTCTGGAATGCTATGTACAAAGTTCTGTTTCCCTTCATGGCATGTTTTTATATACAAAGGTGGATGATCATGAAATCTTTCATGACGATCATTATCGGGGCGATCTGTGTCCCTTCATTAAGTGCTTGGTGCCATTTCATGCCATAGCATGCCATGCCATGCTGTGTCTCCGTAATCGATGAAGATTTATCCCAACTGACCGAAGCTGGACTGTCTCATTTCTGGTGGACGTCCAGAAAATCACTTTTGTTGTTGTGGTTGTTTATTGTTGATGATATGTTGTGTGTTTCCTCCCCCCCCCCCCTGAAAAACGTATAATGGTTGATCCCGCATGGCTGTGATTCCCGCCCATGCTCTCTCTATATATATGAGGCAGCAACGATAAATGAACAATGCAAAAGGGAAAGTATGACAGCACTGAAAGGGAAGAAAGTCATGACTGCCGCCTATGCAATAACAACTGAAACACCCGTCGTCCCACACTGCTTCCTCAAGCAGTTCGTGTAAGGGAGGCGTGGTGGTATGGTGGGGTTCCCGGGCTTTATGTGCCATGCGCATGTACGTGTGTTATCTGTGTGGATGTGCGGAAGGATAACAGAGGTTCATGTGTCGAATCATGTATCGACCAGTCTATCGTTTGAGTATGCTGAAAACCCCGGCAAACTCGGTAGGTGAAGCAGCATATTGAATGGCCCCAGCTGCGGTGAATGGCTATGGCATGGCGTAACGTCTGTACACCAACATGGCAAGTCCTTGTGGGTACTGTCGTGTGCTGCGTCGAGAGGCGTTATGTTCTCCTCGGCATAGACGTCATAGTAGTTGTGGAGTTCCATCCGGTCGAAATTCCGGTGGATTGTTTTGTTGCCACGGTAGGTGGAACCGGTCCGGACCTGGCATGAGGTAGATACGTGGGAAGGGAGAAAAGGTAAATGAGAAAACCAAGGAGACATAAACATGGTGACCAGAGACATGAACGCGGGTCAGATCAGTGATAATGATAATGATCTGATTGCCGCGGCCCAGGGGTCCAGGATTTCTCATTGCGGGCCAAGTAGGAAGCTGTCTGTCTCCAAGGCCTGGGTCACACTCTCTGTGTCTGGGTCACTTTCTTGATCACGCCGAGTCCTGGGAAGCGATGGCTCTGGAATCTCCCGAGGAAGCTCTTGCATCTCCTGGTCGTCAAAGTAGGCCATGGTATGGTCATCCCAATGCTCCTGGAGTCGTGCTGGCACGCTAGAGAGTGATATATCTGAGCTGAATGTGCCTGTCCTCTGGGAATACCTAGAAGAAGGACCATGGCGTCCAAAGTAAAGGGGGTTGTGGCGGTTGGATTCGAATTCAGTTTGATTCCTGTCCTGGCTGGACATGGACCGGAATGAGTATTCAGTTGCCCGATCAGTAGAGACTCCGGCGAAAGGATAGTCGGCTGATATCGACAGATGATGCGATGCCATCACCATATGCTTGTTGATCATGAGCGTAACAAGACTCCAAGCAGTCACAAACAGCGGAAGCCAAGGCACCAGGTCTTTTTTTGAAGGGCCGGCAGAAAAAACAACCAGAAGCAACAAGATCAAGGCGACAGGGGCAGTAGACGGGCCGCATCTGTAGCAGGATTAGCAATCTTACGTTATGAGAAATGAAGTCTTGTTTAGGCTGACCTAATAAAAGGTTCAGAGTAGACCGAGTGGAAGGCAAGTGCGGACAAAATGAAGGCAAAGAGTGTGCTATCACTCTGTCAGTATGTACTGTCATTGCAGCCTAGAAGGTTTACTCACATGGTTCGAAAAGAGGGCCCTTCGGTGCTAGCCAAAGGGAAGAGGAAAGCCATACCAATCATGCCACCGCATGACACGATTCTGGCCTTGCGAAGAAACTTCTGATCTCGCGCCCGTGAAGGCACCGGCCCGGGGAGGCAGAAGGGGCTCTCCATTTCTGCAGAGGTGGCGATGGCGATAGGATGAGAGTTGATCAAATCCTATAACTGCTGCCGCCTTGACAGTTGGGCGAGATGGAGCAAGGTAGAAAGAAAAGGGGCAATGTTGGGTTTTGCGGGTAGTCGGGAGTACGGGTATAGTCAAAAAGACGAGAGGGAGCAGAGGAAAGTTCGAAGAAGGCCTGACTGTGAGGGCCGCCCGTACTTTTGAACGACCACGCGAGAGGGGAGCTCAACAGCTTACGCCAAAGACCAAGCTCCAATAGCTCTCCTTGCAGATGGCGCAGCTTCGCCTCACCACGTCGCCAGAGTGAATGTTGCAGGAAGCAAGGCCACCGATAGAACGCGGGGGGGGGACCAATGATAAGAAATCCAACAAGATGGTCTGACTGCACTTACATGCAGAGCTCTTCACCCCAACAAGACGGGTTCGTACACGTCTTTGAGCTTCTCTCTTGCTCTGCAAACGTGGTTCGCAGTGGTTTGCATTTTGGTGCGCGTATGGTTCGCTCGGTGAGGCTCAAAAATGTCGGAGGGGGGCGATTGGACGAGAGTCCCGGTGAGGGTTGTCTGCCTGGAGGTCAGCCTCACCAACAACGAGGCATCCTTTCTGCAGCAGAATGGCCGCCTTGTGTGCCCATGCACGCGCGGCAGCATGAAGAGGCCTCTGAATCATAGCTCGCGCACCTCTCGCCTATCTTTACCGGATCGAAACAAGATTGAAATGCAAAGGCTGCAACCCCTCGGGCGTGGTTGTGGTCTGCCTGTGCCGTGTTTGGTGTGATACCCGGTGGATGCGAGCAGCAACACCGGAAAGGCAGGGAGCTGACCGTCAGACAGCCAGTACCGCGACTCGGAAAGTGTTTGACAAGACCCAAGCCTTGTATCAAGCAATCCATGGTGCAGAAAGTCCGGTCTGCTGGTATAATAGACTGAATGTCCCCAGCGACTTACGGGTGAGTTTGGGGTTGTTCTGGGAAACCGGCCTTTCCCAGGACTAACTGCGAAAAGACGTGGCCTTTATCATCGTTTTCAGAGTTCTTTTCGATTCTTGAGTTGGCAAAAGCTGCATCCATGAGTTCAGAAGCATGCTGCCCCTTCCACTTGCCACAAACACCCACCGTCATACCCCGAAGTCCCGGGTGCTGGCCTTGGGCAGTGGACACTGTCGAGATATGCCTGGGCATTCTCTGTAGTGTTGTCACCTGGGAGTTCACCGTCCAGAACGACCTGCATCGGGGATACGTCAGCGTCAGTACCAAGTCGCCAAGCCCAGCCTTTGATATCCAGCTAATCGATCTTCAGATTCAACAACAAGCGCAGCAGCATGCAGACCAACCCAACACCGATGACTTCCTCTTCCATCCATCACCAGGGCTGATGCTCTTCTCATGTTTGGTCTTCGGCTGCTCTGTGTCGTCGTTTACACAACGACGACAAAGTAAAGACCCTCTCCAACCATTTGTTTATGCCATCCTCCTTGGTGGTGCGGCCCTTACCGGGTATGCCCGCCAAGAGAGCACCCACCTCATCCTCCTGGGGTACCTTCCCTGGGCCACATGCGCAGCTATGACCCTGAGTATCTCAGGCCACACTCTTTATAGGTTGCTCAAGACTGGATCCGGAGCAACCAAAGACGAAGAGAAAGCCCAGCTTTTGGGTGGTTGAACTGCCGATATAACACTTATGTGACTGTCCATATCAGCCCGGATTGCTATTGACTGTGGACCCGACAACATATTTATTTTTTGATGGAGGAATTCGACCGTGCTGACTCGAAGGCACCGTCACCGGTTTACGTTCCAAGCCCGGCAGAGCTTGCTGCACACCTGCCCATTACGTTTCAACTTCGCCAACTTCGCCAGCCCAATAATGTCTAGATGGATGCACTGGTTAGCTTATGACTCACGACCTTTATTTGGATAGCATCCTGAGCTCTGGGTTTTACCTGAGCTGCCCTGTATATCAGTCAGTTACAGCATGTCCTTTGGACTGCTCTTGGAAATAGCATACATAGCCGTCACCCCGCCGGGAAGGTTAGTGATGGGGACAGAAAAAATATGATAAACGTAAACACCACGAGAAAGATGTGAGTTTGGAACTAGCAGACAGCGTGTTGCTTTTGTGTCGATCTGGAGCTAAAATCGTTTCGTAGATGGGACCACTCAGTGATCTGTGAGGGCGCACTTCGAGATATGTTTGTCGGGCTCCAAGCAATTGCAGATTCAAGGTTGAAGAAGAGAAACAAGCCACCACACATAGCTCATGCAAGATTAGCTCAGTCACCTGACACCGATGCTATCAGGGCAGGAACAGCGGCTATCAAGATTGCATAACAAGCTTCTTGCTGGGTAATTATGTCTTCACTTGTGTGATATGTCTACATGTCTATAGTCACCTAGAGGTCTATCCAATTCGGTATATAATCAGCCCATGGTATGCTTCCCTTCCCAAACGCCATGCCAATACTCAGTGAGACCAAAATGCAAAAGTCGAACCTTCCCAGTGCCCCGTTCCCAAAGAAGTGTATGAAAAAAGAAGAGAAAAAAAAACGGCTTGCTCAAAGCAGCAAAATACTAGCACCTAGCACCAACGGCACCATCATCAATGGCATAAGTTCCCTCCCGGCATCGTTTTGTGGCGGCGCCCCAACTGGACTAGGAGGTGGCGGAACATCCCCAGAACTCGAAGCAGTTGTCTCCGTAACAAAAGTCGTAAAAGTTGAAGTCGTCAAAATAGGATCAGGATCAGACGAAGTCCCACCGTCCACAGGTGAGGGTAGCGACGACGAGGAAGATTGGCCCAAGCAAGAGCACGGGATTGGGGGTGTCTATAGGTTACAACCGTTAGCGCGTCCGTCCTCAAAACCTGAAGAAGAAACCCCTCTTCCGAGCCGCTCAACTCTTTTTCTTTTCTTTTCAGGGGGCAAAGAACGTTACTCACTCACAGTACTAGCCCCAATCGGCCTCAACTTTCCATCAGGCGTAATCCTCCACCCATCTGGAATCGCCCCGCTGCCCCTCCCATCCGTCCCGGTAGGCTCCCAAGGCCACCCCGTCTGCGTGGCCGTATCGCCCTGTCCAATGCCGCCTACCGGCACCGTGGGTGATACGTCCGTTGCAACCGGCGCCGCTGATGCCGTAACGGTGATTCCTCCGGCGCCCCCGCTGTTGCCATAGATCTTGCCTCCATCAGATCTGATACTCTGCCACGTCCCACTCTGGTCCCCGTAAGTGTAGCTTTTTCCTGTCGAGTAATCCGTGATCACCGCGCTCCTAACCACCATGGAAAACGGTCCATTGGAAAAATCCGTCGGTCCCCTAGCCCACTCCACCGTCCCAGGGGGGTTCGTCGAACTATCACCTCCTGCCCAGGCCCCAAACTTCACCTGCATCGGAGTTTGCGGGTACTGCCCATCTGCCTCATCGTACCCGAGGGTTCTAACCAACGTCCCCCCGACATACCATTGAATTCTTTGCGGTGTCCAGTCGATGATATACGTGATGAATTGTCCTTGGTTGTTGGCCGCGGGGTTGAATTGGCCCCTGTTGTAAGTCGTTGTCTGCCCTTTGCTGAAATAATTCGTTTGAACTTCACTGTCGTCCGCACCGAGCCATTCGAAGTCAATTTCGTCCAATGTGTCGGATAGGAGAACCAAAGAGGAAACGATACCGGCTCCGGGGGCGGCCTTCATCGTTACTTCTACTCTGCCGAACATGATGTAGAAGAGCGAGGTGAGCTGAGGCGCCTCGCCGGGGCGGGAGACGGTGAAGGATACGCCGTCGGAGTTGTAATTAGGGGTGCCACCTGAGGCGATAAAAGAGTCGACAGAGCCGCGGCGGAAGTCGACATTGATTGTCATTCCGAGGGCTGTATTGGCGGGACAGGCTTGAGATTCTGTGTTAGTGGTGATCTTCAGTTCAATATCGAAGAGACAACTTACTTGTGTGCAACGGATTACAATCCGACCATGTCTGTGCCAGCACCCCATTTAACAGCGTAGCCGAAGCTGCTGCTACCGCCTTCCATCGTCTGGGAAACATCATGCTCTTATCCCGTTCCGGTCGCAGCCGGATATCTCGTTGAAGATGTCGTCAAAATGTAAGGGAGGGGCCCAGTGACAGTCTCCAGAAAGGCGAGTTTAAACACAGGAGGAAGTCAACCAGAAACCACAGAAAGGGCTGACCGGAGCTCAAGAACAATGTTGTAGCTTGTATTATCACCTCGACGAATAATGTCTGCAATGAAACTCGTCTCATACGGATACACACAACCAAAAACAAAAAAGCGGAAAAGAAGCTGCAGCTGTGCGCATGTGTGTGCCATTCACTCGGGTTAAATGCGATCGCTGCTCACCCCCCCCACCGCCCCGTCATCCAACAAGCTCCCAAGAAAAAGAATCCCGGTGAACACATCATCCCAACCACCTGCCAATTGTCGTCATCAGTCCAGGGAAAAAAGGGTCCAGCTCGGCAGGGATTGCGGCGCGTCGCTGGTTTCTCGTCACAGACCATATTATTTTCGAGGAGGTTGGGAATGTGGATTTCGAAACTCGGCGGTAGGATTCACAAAGAAAGTTGGCGGGTGCCGGCGGCGCCGTCGAGGAGCAGCCCGCCAAGGAATCTCGGGTGGCTGGTGTACTGGTGGCTTGGCGCAGCGTCAAACGAGGTTGGCCCCACCTTTTCCCCTCGATCAACTCATGCATCACCAACGGCCGAACCAGATCTCGGTAAGGGGCTGGAATCTTATTCAGTCATCAAGCACACGTTCAGGCACCTGCTTGATGTCATATCCGTAACTGTTGCTCTTCGATCAGACATGGAGCCCTTGGCAGAGATGAAACCTCGAACTGTCACTTGTTTTGTTGTAGCCGGTGTCGATTCTGAATGACTGACTTCACTGAATGATAACTTCGAACCTGAAAACATGTCACCATCCGCTATGGAAGCCACAGTCATCATGATAAATCAACGCTTGTTCATGCTAACTATTTGTGTAGGTTTTTGCCCTTTGGAATCCTGATAAGTCATCTCTTCCACTCCATTTTTCCCTCTTCCCTCCCAACTCCGTTTTCAGTTCTCTAAAAACCGCCGCCAGCGCCCCGGTTCAGAACGCACTCATGATGTTGTGGTGCGAATATGCAAGAGCAAGTTGGGCCCATTCATTGCAAAAATGGGTGGAGCCGGAACTACACACCCCAATCAGCGGAGAGCCGCTGCAAGTAATGGATGAGCGCCGTGTAGCAAGCCGAACCGTAATCGTCTGGAACGCAATGCATGAATGGCGTGAAAAGCAGCATATGGTGGAGGTTGGCGATAATATATAGTATACAGCATCAGAATAATAAAGCGATCCGGTGATATAACTGCTCAGAACTCCCATGTCTCGTCGTCGCCGACAGACTCAATCGCCCACTTGAACTTGTCGCGTAGCGTCTTGGAGAAGAACTTCTCAATTGGGACGTTGAACTTCTTGGAAAAGACGACTGTGAGGCGGGGGTCGATGTAGTTCTGGAAGACAGAAAGTTAGCATTCGTGCTGGCATACAACAATGCTGCTGCACAACTTACGATTTTGGATGTGCCCAGGGCAACCTCCTTGTTGCCCTCACGATCGGCACACTGCAGCTCGAGCGTCTTGATGCGCTCGTCGAACTTGCTAACGGCTGCTTCAAGCTTCTCGACGGTAGGGACCTTGCCTTCGGCCTCCACCTTCTTCGTCTTGTTTTCCTTCTTGTACTTGGCCTCGAGCTCCGTGGCCACCTCAAGGCGCTCCTTAAGCTCCTCCTCATTCAACGCCTCCTCACCTTCAGCGGTGCGGTTCTCATTGTCCTTCTGAAACTTCTTCTCAATCTTGGTTCTCTGCTCCTTCACGAGGAACTTCTGGTGCGCTTCAACCCACTCTTGGGTGATGTCCTCGTCGAGTGCAAAGTACTCGGCCCCCTTCTTCTTCTTGAGCTTCGGGTCGAGATTGAGCATCATCATCTTGGTGCGCCACTTTTGATATTTGAGACCCTTGATGCGGTCTCCCAGCTTCTCCATCTGCGCCTCATGAGCCGCGCCGACGGTACGTTTGTGGTTGCAGAGCACGGCGACCTCGCGGTTGCAGTCGTTGTACAGCTTGATCTTCTCAGCCATGCTAATGTTCTTGACTGGAAGCGACTGGAGAAGCTTTGACATTGTGTAGGAGGCGTTGTAGGTACGGAACACTTTTGCTGTGAGACCAGGCATGTAGCTGGACAGATGCTTGTTGAGTTGCGAGGTCTATTCAAATCTGTTAGCAACCAAGTGCGCGCCATCGAAATCAAGTCAGACTTACAGTGAGCCTGTCAAAGATGTCATCTCCGTCCGCCTTGGGAGGCTTCTTGAACAACTTTAAGTTTTTGAAAACCTGCCGTTCAACTGTGAACTCGTTGTAGAAGCGAATGCTGTCTTTACCCAGGAAGTCGAAAATGACCGTGTTTGGTTCCCTGAGAGTAACGTGCTCGAACTTGAGCGAACAACAGCCTACCGTCTCTGCCTCGTTCTCGGTATCCTTCTCATTGCCAGCTCTGAGTGCAAACTTGTCAATGAGATACATGGCGGTGGCACGCTGCCGGTCGGCCATGACCTCAGATTTGAGCTCGGCAGTGTAGTCGGCTCGGATCTTGTGGATGTGCTTGTTGAGCTCGCGGGCCTTTTCGAACTTCTTGTAGTCGGCTTGACCCTTGACGGTGCTGTTGGCAGCCAGCATCACATACTTGTAGTTGCCATTGACGTTCTCCTGCCACATTGCCAACCATGTGGCCTTGTTGTCGTGCTGAACGGCCTTCCACTTGTGCCCGGGAGGCGGATCTGGAACCTTGGCCTCCTTTCCGATGTTGATGGTGACTTGCTCAGGCATGACACGCTTTTTGACGGTACCAGTTTTGGGATGCTCGCCACGACCACGGAAAAGCCCTGGCGGTTCAACACGGAAGTTGCCCACCTTCTCTTTCCGGCCGTCCCACTTGCAGTACATGTAGGGCGCCTCAAACTTGTCCCTCTCAGCCTTCTCCGCCTTCTTCTCGGCGGGAGGACGAGCCTTTTTGGCTTCACTAAGACCCTTGTAGTAGTCAAAGATATTGGTGAAGTCAAGCTTGGCAAACTCCTTGATATCGACAGACTTGCCATTCTCGTCCTTCGCGCCTCCAGTTTCTTTGAGAATATCCTTGAAGTCCTTGAAGAAGTTTTTCTGGAAGGTTGGGTTCTCAACGTTCTGGGTGGAATGAAGCATGGAGCCAAAGAATGTGGCTACTTCCTCCGCATCAATGTGCAAATTGACCGGTGTGTCGCCATATATGAGTTTGACGTGCTTGGGAAGAGGCTCGTAAGCGGGAGGGAAGAGAACACCATTGTGTTCCAGTGTGGTCCACTTTATGGAATCATCCTCCTTCTTTGGGGCATCCCACCACCGATACTCCTCTTCTTCTTCTTCGTCGGCAGCGCTGTTGACGACCGATTCCTCCTTGACCAACCTGCCCTTTTTGGCCGGCGCGGCAGCAGTTTTGGCCTTGCCTTTGGCGGGAGCCTCCTTCTTGACCTTCTTTGCAATGGGTGCATCCGAGTCTGACTCCTCCTTTTTGACACCGTTGGCCTTTTTGGCAGTCGCGACGCCGTTTGACTGGGATTTCTTAGGCTTCGCCAGTGGTTCGTCGTCCGACTCCTCCTCCTTGATGGCCTTCTTTGGGGCTGGCTTTTTCTTGCCAGCAGACTTCTCAATGGCCGCCTTTCTCTGTGAAAGCTTTGTGCCTAGAGGCTGGTCATCATCCGACGAGTCGACCATGGCGGTATCCTTGATCGAAGGGGGTAACTTGGCGCCATTCTTCTTTCTCGCAATCGGCTCATCGTCGCTATCGGAATCTTCCTGCTTGTGTTTTGACTTTTGACGCTTGGCCTGGAAGAACAGTTAGCTGCTGACATCTTGCATGTAACCGAGAAAACCTACCAGTGGTGCACCGTCATCGCTCTCTGACTCGTCCTTGTAATTGACAGCTTGGCCAAGTGAGCTGCGCGCCTTCCGTTTCGGGCCCCCGTTGGGTGTAGAATCGATATCCATCGCGTCATCGCCATCGCCCACGGGGCCATTGCGAATGGAGACATTCGGGGGAGCCGGACGGGCCCGGGAAGCGAGTTTATCCATTTTGCGGTCGGTAGCTGACGAGATCTTGGGAGCGGACTCTGATAGCAGTATGTCAGTATGCTTGCGTTTTTTCCGTGATTGTCTTCGAGCGCGTGTCACGCAACAATGGCTTTCAACGCTGCATTGCCTGCATGAGAAGCAAGCGAGGCGAGCAGTCGAACGAGACGGCCGCAGCACGAGTGGTGACACGTCAACCTGGCACGAATCCCAAGTGCGTGGTACGGTTTTGGTGTACGTTGAGGTACGTTGAGGTGCGTTGGGAAGGAGAGGCAAAAAAATTGGCGTTGGACCTAGAAGGTGACGGCTCCAGGAGTGCCGAGATCCCTAGGCAGAAGAGGACTTACTGTGACCGTTCGTGCCTGCCAAAGGCCTGTCGTCGTCAGAGCTGTCGGAAGCCATGATTTATTTAAAATTGGTTTTTATCACGAGTTTGTGGTAGAACGGAGCGAAGTTGCAGGCGAGGAAGGCGCAAAGCGGCGCAGTTGATCGAAGTCGTGGAGAATGGCGGATTCGCAAATGCAAAACTGGCCGAGTCTTGTAAGAAAGGCCGGCTCTCGGAAGGGAAGGAATGTACGAGGCTACTGAACGGAAGTGGGTGTCGTTGAAGGGGGGGAAAACGCGCAGACGGCGACTTCCTTATAGACAGGAAGCAATGGTTTGAGACAGAGAACGTGTGAGGAGTGAGGAAGACCCAGGGAGGGAAAAAGAGGGATTCCACGAGCCTAGAGCTGGGGCGACGGACGAGGTTAAAGATAATTATGGGCACGGGGGTGGATCCACTTGGCGAGCCTTGGTAGCCTCTTCTGCCTCTGTGCGGCCGGGGACAGACACGCAGTCAAGTTCCGTAGCGCGAAGAAACGCTGTGCAGGGGGTTCTGGGCTGCCAGTGGCAGCCCATCAAGCCATGACTAAGCTGCCACTTCCAGGTGGAGCCCAGAGGAACACGTCCAGAAGGCCAGGTGGAATTCCGGTCTCGCCAGCTGGCGGCCAGCTGCTGCCTGAAACCTGGAAAACTGGAAGGACGAGCCACAGGTTTGGAGGATGTTGTTGCCGTGCACGAGCAGGAAGCGGGATGGGTGTGGAGCCGAAGCTCAGCAAACCTCTCACGCCAATTGCATCTCCGTTCGATTGAGCCACAACCTCCCGCTCAATTGACGCCAGCACATTTATCGTGGTTAACCGGGGCCACAGCCAGTCAGCAGAGAAACATTCCCCAGATCCTTTCGCCATGCTGTCAAGAGCTGCCCGCCCGGCCTTGAGAGCCGGCGCTGCCGCCTCCTCCCGGTATGTGCAAATGCCTTTCCTGGACTTTTTCGTCATGCCCCGAGCTCCCTAGGAAAGCCGTCGAGGGGCCCGAGCAGCACCGACAGCACAACACGATATGGTGGAGAGGACTTTGGGTTGGGGGGGAAAGGCACGAGGGGACATGGAGAGAAGAGGGACACACAGCAAGATTAAAAGAGACTAACCCACGATTACGACAAGCAGGGCTGCTGCTCCGGCCGCCACCTTCGCTACCCTCCGTGAAATCGAGGACCGCCTCAAGTCGATTCGCAACATCGAGAAGATCACTAAGACGATGAAGATTGTTGCCTCGACCAAGCTCAACCGTGCCCAGCGTGCCATGACCGAGTCGCGCAGCTACGGCGAGACCAGCAACAAGGTCTACGAGTCGGCCGAGACCAAGCCCCTCGAGGGTGAGGGCAAGAAGAAGCTCATTGTCGTCTGCAGCTCCGACAAGGGTCTCTGCGGTGGTGTCCACTCCGGTCTCGCCCGCTTCGTCCGCCGGAGGGCCGCTACTGAGGGGGATAACTTCGACCTCGTCATCCTCGGCGAGAAGGCCAAGGCCCAGTTGTCGCGTACTCATGCTAAGCACATCGTCCTCAACTTCTCCGGTGTTGGCAAGGACGTCCCCACTTTCACCGAGGCTCAGTCCATCGTCGACCAGATCGTCCACCTCCAGGGCGACTACTCCGAGGTTGAGATTCTTCACAATAAGTTCATCAACGCCAGCAGCTACGAGCCCGCCATCATTGCGGGATTTTCCGAGGAGGCTTTCCTCAACTCCCGTACGTAGTTCAGATCAGGGTTTCGGTTTTCAGATGACCCTCTGGCTAACTTTTGTTGTCCTAGCCAACTTCGCCGCTTTCGAGGTCGAGGAGGGTGTCCTTCCCAACCTCCGCGAGTACTCCCTTGCCAACTCCCTCTACTGGGCTCTTGCCGAGGGTCACGCTTGCGAGATCTCTGCCCGCCGCAACGCCATGGATGTAAGTATCTGTGTTTTGGCGCACAATATCACTCGTAGAATAGATACTGACCCACGTCACAGAACGCCTCCAAAAACGCTGGTGAGATGATCAGCAAGTACCAGATTCTCTTCAACCGTACCCGCCAGGCCGTCATTACTGGCGAGTTGGTTGAAATTATCACTGGTGCCACCGCCTCTGCGGACATGTAAATTGTTGTTTAGTGTCAAAAAAGCGGTTCTTTGCGTGATAGAAGCTCACCTTTTTCTTCCATCATCAACCATGCACTGAGAGTGAGCAAGAAAAGGAGAAGTGGGGTCAAGGGAAGGCAGTTGTAGTCCCTTTGTATAAACTAGTCAGAGAGTCTCACTTCACGTATCGCATCATGCGAACACTGCCGCTGGCCTCCTGTGTACCAACCAACAAATGTCATCCCTAAAACTGTGTTCTCCTGCTGCTTTACTGGGCATGGTGTGCTCGGCTCTGCTTTGCAACTTGCGCCATGTGAAAGTAAGCCACTTGCTTAGAGCCAGTTTTCAGAATTTTGGTGGCCATTGCCCAACACTTGACTAAGTTGTTGCCCCTTGCCTGCAGCGCACCAACCAAGGATACTGACAAAATCAACCATGAGAGTGGACAGGCAACATCATCGTTTTTCAGGCATTAATCCCAGGTTGAGGTGCCGTTACAGGTTTTATTCCTCATTTGCATCCTGACTTAAGAACTCTGGCCATAAATCGTGACAGGTACCTTCCCAAATCCTAAGTTTTCTGTCCGAAGCTAAGGAGATGCTCTTTCTCGATACACCCAGCTCATTCTCCCAAATCAAATGATGGGAACCACACTTGGGTTCATCGCGCTGATTTGGCCTCGTTAGCTTGCTAACAAACATGGAAAGCTTTTGGCCACGGTGAGAAATATACGTACGAGGCGCCCCCGTCAACAACCAGATTCGCCCCCGTGATATAACTCGAGAACCCGCTCGCCAGGAACCCAACCACCCTCGCGATCTCCTTTGGCTGAGCAGCTCGTCCAAGCGGTATGTCATCTCCCTGTGAACACAACCCCACGTCAGCTTATTGCTTCCTTCCCTTCACTTCAGATTTCGTTTCAAAACTCGCCTTGACACCTTCATCATCAACACCACCACTGCTCACAACACCGCAACTGACCACATTCCCCCTCACCCCCGTCCCCTTCAACACCCCAGCACCCCCCTTCACCACCCCCAACACCGCAGCCCGGCACATCTCATACCCTATCCCCCCCTTTTGCCCTCCCCCAGTAACAACAACAACGCTTCCATACGCCTGCTTCTTCCTCACCGCATTCGGATACCCCCCTTTTTCGGGGGCTAGTTTTCCCATTGCCGCCGGGGCGTGCTTCAGTGCGAAAAACGGCCCAAGGGCATGGTTTTCAAACAACGTGTGGAGGATAGGAGTGGTGGTGTCGAAGATAGATGCCGGCCCGACCAACGGGGAAGGAGAGCAGACCCAGACGTCCAGACGGCCATAACTAGCGAGGATCTCGTCGATGAGGGCAAGCGTTTCGTGCTCGGTGGCGGAGGAAGGGGGGGAAATGGGGTAGGGGATGATCTTGGTGGAGGTGGGCCTGGGAGGGGAGGAGGGGGTGAGGGTGGTGAGGGAGGAGAGGGAGGTGGAGAGGGCGGTGGTGAAGTCCGGGGAGGAGGAGTGGTCGCAGGCGTAGATTGCTGCTGCTCCGTGGGCTGTAGGAAGGGGCTCAGTAGGTTCAGTATACCCAGGAACGTTAAAGGGGAGAGGAAGAGAGGAGAAAGACTGACTGGCGAGTTCTTGGATTATGGCTTGGCCTATGGGGTGGGAGGCGCCGGTTACTACACAAACGAAGCCGTACTGTGGTTATGGGGTGACGTTAGCCTTGAATTTGGATGGGTCGGCAAGGGGGGGAACAGACAAGCTTCCCGTCTTCACGGTAGGGGCTGAATTCATCTGTTAAGTCCATTGTTACGTCTCTTGAGTTTCAGAAACAGGGGCCAGACAGAAGGATTAAAGGAAGAAAAGGTCGGGGATATGCAGCTTCCTGTATATAGCTCAAACAATACAAAGTCCTAGATTTCTGCGATTGCACGGAAATGCAATAATCCTGTTCTGATCCTCTGCCTCTATCTCCCGGCACCTAGGCCGAGGATCCAATAAGACCCAATGGTTATGGTAGCGATCTCTGCCGGCACGATATGACTTTCTCCGAGGGCGTGCGACGGAGGGGAAAGCTGGTGAGAGATAAGAGCTTCCTTCAAACTGTAAGGTGGGGGTTGCTGCAGCCGTTGGGAGTGACGTAAATGGGCATTTAGCAATGGATGGGCCGGAGGCAGAAAACTGTTCTTATCCGAAAAGAAGAATCTATTATGTTTTGAAAGTTGCGAAAAAAAGCAAGTGCACGCTCGCTTGCTTGCCCTGTTTGCTATAAGAATGAGCTGAATATCCTCGACCCGACAGTCCACAAGTAAAATTATATACAAGAAAACCACCCGAAAAAAGCCCCATGCTAGTATTATAGACAAGAATCCAAATCTTCTAACGGTCTAAAGCTTGATTGTGGCACTATTCGTTTCATGTTAGCATGTGTTCATCACCAGCAGTCAGACAGAGGACAAAAGACTTACCATGTGCCAGTACACACCCTTCTTCCTCAACAACTCATTATGATTGCCCTTCTCCAAAACCTTACCCTCTCCGAGTACATAAATGATATCCGCTCCCTGGATTGTTGCCAATCTATGCGCCACAGCAACCGTCGTCCTCCCCTTGGCTACCCTCTCAAACGCCTTCTGAACCAACTTCTCACTTTCTGTGTATCCTGTTAGCTACCATCGTTCAACGCTCGGTTTCGGGCGAAGGAAAACCTACCAGAATCCAAAGCACTCGTCGCCTCATCCAACAACAGCACCCTCGGCTTCCTGATCAAAGCCCTCGCGATGCTCAACCTCTGCTTCTGTCCACCAGAAAGGCTCACACCCTTGCTGCCAATATTCGTGTTGTACCCTTCAGGCAAACTCATGATAAACTCGTGAATCGACGCGTCCTTGCAGCAGTCATGCAGCTCCTCCTCGGTCACCCTCTCCGGGTCAACACCCAAGAGAATATTCTCCCTGATTGTCCCGTGGAAAAGCGAGGGCTCTTGCGCAACAAGCGACAACAGCTTCCGGTATTCGTACACATTCACCTCAGCGATGTCCTTTCCGTTGAACAGGATCTGTCCCTTGTCTGCATCGTAAAACCGTTCAAGAAGGGAGACGATGGAGGTTTTACCTGACCCGGAGGCGCCGACCAGAGCAGCGAACTGCCCCTTTTCAATGGTGATGTTCAAACCACGGAAGATGGACACGTTTCGGGTTGGGTATTTGAAGTGGACGTCTTTGAGTTCGATCTTGATGCCGCCTTCGGTATCAGGGATTTGCTCAGACGCAGAGATGGAGTCCTTGATCTTGCTGTCACGAGCCTGAAGGATTCTGTTGGCAGCCGCGGCAGCTTGGGCAGCATTGGGACCAAAGGAAAGCCACTGGCCGGCGGACTCAGCACCTTGGATCATGGCCATGTAAGTGACCAAGAAAGCAATGACGTCGTATTCCCTCGCGGCGAGGAGACGGCCGCCGTACCAAAGGATGAGGGCTGTGCAGCCGAGACCAACGGAATCAGCATAGGCGAAGATGAAGGTCGTCCACCTTGCCTTCTTATAGGCGCCGGTGACGTGCCCGTTGAGAAGGTTTTGATACCGGTTGCAGATGCTGTCTTCCATGACGAGAGCGCTGACAGTACGGAAGGCGGAGATGGACTCGGCGCCGAATTTAGAGGACTCTTGGAAGACAGCCTCGTTCATGGCGTTGAACTGCAGTTCATACCGAATACGGTAGTAGCCCGCGAGCAAACCCATAGGAACAGTCACGCAGGTGGCGACCAAGGCGAGTTTCCAGCCAAAAGCAAAGGAGATAGCGAGGGCACCGATAAGAGAAAACACGCCAATGAGCATCATCATGATGTTGATACCCAGCATCTCCTTCAGGGCTTGGGGATCAGACGACAGACGAGCAGTGAGTTGGCCAGTGGAGTTGTCATCCTTGTCAAAGTAAGACGTGGGCTGGAAAAGGATCGACTCAAAGTACTCTTGCTTGTACGCGGCAGAAATGAACCCTTCCACACTAGTCGAGACGTATGTTGTCAAGAAGTAGCTGAAACCGACACCGGCAGCCAGGACAGCCCACATTGTGGCCCAGAACGTGGCTCCTTCGAGAAGATTGGAGGGGTCCTGAAAGACACCGACGACCTGGGCGAAAAGGTAGGCCTGGATAGGGATGGCCGAGGCAGCTCCCATAGCACCAACGAGGGCAATGATGTAAAACGGAAATCTGCTCTTCTGCTCGGACAGGAGTTTACCAAAACCGTTGATGAGGTTGCGATCTTTCCAGACAGGAACACTTTTCTTGGTGGCGTCTTTCTCTGACTGAGCGGCGCTCTTCTCTCGCGTCAGGACAGCAGCGATATCTTCTTCCTGAAGGTTGTCTTCGCCGGTATCCTCACCAAGCGATAACTTCTGGGCGTGAACAAGACCGTAGTAGACACCGAGCTCGTTGGCAAGAAGACCATCGTGGGTACCCTCTTCAGCGACCTTTCCGTTTTGCAAGACAACAATGCGATCTGCGTTCTTGATGGTGGAGAGTCGATGGGCAATAGTGATGGTGGTCCGGCCCTTGGAGGCTCTTTCAAGAGCTGCTTGGACAATACGCTCTCCGCGCACATCAATGGCAGAGGTTGCTTCGTCTAGGATCAAAATCTTGGGCTTCTTGATGATACTCCGGGCGATAGCAATGCGCTGTCTCTGTCCGCCGCTCAACTTTGCACCTGAATCTCCAACCTGTGTCTCGTAACCATCAGGCAACCGGTCGATGAACTCGTCGGCAAAACTCTCGGCGCAAGCTTCCTTGACCAGCTTCATCTTCTCCTCCTTTGATGCGTTCTCGTGCTCGGTTCCAATGAGACCAGTGGCGACATTCTCGAATATAGTGTTGTTAAAGAGGAAAGGTTCTTGTTGAACGAGGCCGATCTGAGATCTCCACCACTTGATATCGATGTCGCTCAGCTCTTTCCCGCAAGTAGAAATGATACCGCTTAGTTCCACAGGTGGACCAACGTCTTCAGCATCAATAGCGGCGGGTCCGGCTTCGTCATCCTCGTCTTCACTCTTTTCATCAATCTTACCCTCCTTCCTCTTCTTTTCTTTTGCCTTCTCCTTCTTCTCTTTGGCAGGATCCTTTGCGACAGCCTTTGCAATGACATATTGATCATGAAGCGTATACCAGCCTTCAATCAAGCCGACAATCGTACTCTTCCCCGAGCCAGAAGGACCAACAATAGCCGTGTTCATGTTAGCACCGATCCTCAGGTTGAGTCCATCCAAGACCTTCTTCGACGGGCGGCTGGGGTATGCAAACACAACGTTTTCGAAAACAATATCTTGATCGGCGGTAATATCGGGCTCCTTAAGTGTTCCCATCTTCGGCTTTGGCGCATCGATGACGGCGAAGAATTCGGCAGCAGCAACCATGGCTTTTGAGACCGCGATAAGGGGGGTGGAAATACGCTCGAGCGAGATGACCATCATCATGACAGACGTGAGAACAATGATAATGGTGCCAATGTTGTCGATCCGCCCTTCAACCACGGACTTCATGCCATACCAGAAAGCCAGCGCGAAAGAGCCGTACAGACCAAAGAAGATGCCGCCAAACTGGATCGAGAAGAAGGGAGAGGAGAACTGAGCAGCTTGTCTTGCCTTATTGACCCATTCGGCGTATTTCTTTGCCATGCGGGACTCCGCACCGCAGGAGCTGATCATCCTGATAGCGCTAAAAGATTCGGTAGCCACAGATGTTCCCTTCGCCTCGGCTCTGGTGAGCCTCGTCTGGCCCTTCAAAATGAAGGGGAGCATGGTACCGATAACCAGAGAAATGAAGAGGATGACGGAGGCCGTGACGAGAGTGAGGGCCCAGTCGTATGTAAAAGCGACGATGATGGCGGTGGTGATGGTGGAGGAGAATTCGAGAAAGGTGCCTAGCTTCTCGGAGATTCCCAGCTGCAGTGTGTTGGACGTTCCCGTGATCGTGCTGGCCGCAGCGCCAGAGGGCATCGAGTCGAGGACATGGATCGTTTGGCCGAACAGAGAACGGAGATAATGCAGTCTGATGGCGGCAGACATACGGATACCGATGAGACGAAAGCAGAACTTGTTGATGTAGTTAAGACCGAAGCGAGCAATGAACAGGCCAAAGATGTAGAGTGCCATCTTGTTGGTTTGCGCCTCGAAGGCGGATTGTGACTGAGCGCTGGGCGTGAAGTAATTGTTGAAGTCGCCGATCAGCCTTCCAAATACAATGTTCATAAGCGGCATCGTGGTACCTGCTCCGACACTGGCGATACATGCGGTCACCATCATAGCAAGATCCCATTTTGTCGCATAGGTAAAGACCCGTAGGTAGTCCTTGAAGGTTGCCTCCCTCTCAGGACGCGCCGAAGGGTCCTTGGCTGGTGTTGCAGCAGGCGCATCGTTCTTTTCGTTATTGGCGTGTTCAAGAGAGTTGGGTTTTGTGTTTTCAGACACTTGTGTGGGATCTGATTTCCCTGTGCGCTCTGCCTCACTTGCCATCTTGAACTGGCTTTGAGAAGAGAATTGCACTGGCTGATACCAGTCAAGAGAGCATTAGGGTTGTCGAAAAAAAGGGGGTCAAGGGGTGTGTGGAGCCGCGCGCTGTTAGAGGTGTCGTCCAAAGAGGAAAGAAACAAGGCAGAGACTACGCCTTATACGTGTAAGCAAAATTCTCAGATGCCGCAAGCCCTATGAAAGTTAAGGACACAGCAAGACTGGCCCTGGAAAATACGGAGAGCAAACGGCCCCGAAGCCCGAGTGCTGAACGGTATACCCTCAAACAGCCTGCCTGCGCTGTATCGGAGGTGCTGCTGTGGTAGCCTTGGGAACGAACGAATGAGAAGGGAGGAATTCCCTGCAGGACTTAATCCACACGCGTACGTAAGTGAGAGCCTGAGCAGTAAGGAATTGCGTGGAGGCGGTCGGCGATGTGTTCTAATCAGCCGCTATTGCTGCCTTGACGGGACATGGCTTTGTTTTGAAGTGCGTGACAGTCCTGATGGGAACTTTGAGAGAATGAAGGCCAGAAGGCAGCAGCCCAGGTCCCTTGGCATCTTGGCTACTAATTAATATCCATCATCCCAGCTCCTGATGCCAAGAGGCAGCATTCGTTCCCTTGTCTCCAGCGATTGAGCGGTTGCTACCACTCTCTCAGTCTGGACTTCAACTGTCCTAACCGATCTCTCCTCCCCACAATTCGATGTGCTGAAAAGCGCATGTGTTTTGTCGAGATCGGACAAGACTCGGGTATACTCAACACTGCAACATCAACAGTTTCTGGACATCTACCGCAGTAGAGAGTTGAAGTGGTCGATTGAGCCCAGCCGTCTTCGCCGTATCCACCGTATTCCAAGGGTATTCTGTCGGCGTGTTTTTTTGGGAAACGCGCCCCGGCATTTTTAGATAAAACCATGTGCAAGGAAGGAACTTTGCGTGGTTCAAACAAGGAGGAGATTGGCTGTTCCAAATGGATGCGGAGGCGGATGTGGGCTGTCAAGCCAATTGCGAAATACGGGAACCAGTCCGACCGTGGTGTGGTGCGACAATCCCACCCTCAAGCGGTCCTCCTTGCAGCACAGAACTGGACCTAGAATCAACGCTCTCCGCCTGTTGACAGGAATGGCAAAAGTCCGTCCAGTCCTGGAGGTCCCAGGTACCTACAGATGTCAAACCAACATGCTGCGGCTGCCGAAACCTTAAAATACCCTTGGTTGGGTCCTACAACATTCTTGAGCCGCACAGTCAACGTGACCATGAGACTTTTATATCGACTCTCTCGTCCACCTATCCGAGGATCCCGAGTATACGGTATACCGCAGAGCCTCTTGGAGTTACTTGTTGACCGCCATCTCGGCGATGAAGGGGGACAGAGTAGGCCATACTTCTTGGATGCGACATCATGAATGGCCTAAAAGCTCGGGCCAGTCTACTCATTGTATTGTCCTCGACAGTCGCGGAATATCTGTTAGATCGAGTCCATTGTTCTCCTCTAACATCATCTCAACTTGAGTGGGGTTCAAGTCGCTGGACCAACCGCAGGGTTAAGTCGATATGTTATAAGACGTGTATGGTAAGGCCCTAATCGGCTCGCGCCCGTCGCAGTCATCCGGTAGGAAAATTCGGTAGGAATAATACTTCTTAGTTACAGCCGAAATATAGACCTATAAAATTATATCTCCGAAAATTTATTTTATAATTAAATTATTAGTTAAACTAAATTAGGAATTCCGATAAAGTATTTTCAAATATTTTATAGAACTAAATTATTACTATTATAAGGAAAAATTAAAAGCCTTTAAATTTAGTAAAATTCTTAAAAATATTATAAAATATAGTATTTTCTGTTAAACTATTATAATAATTACCTATAATTATCCTTTTATTTAATTTTTAAATTACTAAAGTATTATAATAAATGTTAAAATAGGTCCCCGTGAGGCCTGTAATTACAGTGGGTTGGCTGCTGTAATACTACGTGGTGTTGGTTGTGGTGGAATACTGGATTCAGCCAAGTCAATGGCAAAGTCACCTACCCGGCAATCCTCGCCTACCCGGCACCCAGGGAAAGGCTCCACCCACTACCTCAGGGCACTTCAAAGGCCTGCATCGGAGG